>VZTQ01004277.1:284003-320517 GCA_013400755.1 Pelecanoides urinatrix | reverse complement strand
TTTAGTCTGGAGAAGAGGAGGCTGAGGGGAGACCTCATCGCGCTCTACAACTATCTGAAGGGAGGTTGTAGTGAGGTGGGGGTTGGTCTCTTCTCCCCAGTAACCAGCGATAGGACGAGAGGAAATGGCCTGAAGTTGCGCCAAGGGAGGTTTAGGCTGGACGTTAGGAAAAAATTCTTTACTGAAAGAGTGGTCAGGCCTTGGAACAGGCTGCCCAGGGAAGTGGTGGAATCACCATCCCTGGAGGTATTTAAAAGACGTATAGATGAGGTGCTCAAGGACTTGGTTTAGTAGGCATAGGGGGTGTTGGGTTGATGGTTGGACTCGATGACCTTAGAGGTCTTTTCCAACCTTAATGATTCTATGATTCTATGATTCTGTCTCTAATTCTTGCAATTTAGTGAAAATGGCTCCTGAGCTGATTCCAGCCAGGAAAATAGATGTGTGTTGGACCCTGTTGCTGCTTCAGGTCTTAACCTACACAGTCCCCAAGACATGTATATGTATTTGAGGTGGTTTTCCACCAAGTTTTTTCCTTGACATATTTTCCATGCCAGGTCTCTTCAATGCCAGACTTTCTCTTGCATGTCTCTCCCGTTCCCTGTGCAAAGCTGTGGGCTCTCTGATCTCAGCCTGGCTAGTTGACCTGGGTTATCCCAAATCCAGTGAGGAGCTGGGCCATATCCTGTGGCTGACCCTGCCATCACTGCCTGTGGAAACGCACCTCTCCTGGGCAGCAGCTCGGCATTTCAGCCTCTGCTCCACCAACATGTGAACTGCTGTCCCCAGGTGAGCTTATGGATAGTCTTTTTGTCCCCATGAGCTTGATATGCTCATGAATAATTGCAGGCGAGGTTCCTTCTCCAACATTTGCAATAAGCCTGCTTTCAAAGGTGTCCTTCTGCTGAGCGTGAGCTCTCTTCTACTGAAGTAGTGCCAGATCAGGCTTCTCCAGTCTGAGGCCTAAGCAAAAAAAGGCTCTTTGTCTTTTAGCTCACACATCAGACCGATGTATAATATTTTGTAGTGCCTGCTACAGGACACCAAAGGGTTAAGCTCTTGTTTTGGCTAAAACCTATGTAGGAGAAATGTAATAAATTTAATTCTGCTGTATCTGGACTCTGATAGGTCTAATGGCATGAGGTATTATGCTGTGCAGCCATTCGGTGTTCATCCAGGCTGATGTCTGCCTTACATTTTGAATTATTTGCAGTAAGTACAAACATGTGCGGTGCATTTTCTTACATCTTATTCTAATAGTTGTATGATTTTTTTTTTTTAATAGACTTTCCTCTTTTCTTCCCTCCTTCTGCCATCCTGGGAATCTGGTGCTCTCCTCTTTCTGGCACAGCTGTGCTTTTTGGGACTGCAAAGCCCTTTCTCTGCTTTATCAAGGTCCACTGCAGCCCACCAGGTCTGCTCTTGCAGAGCAGCTTCATCTTGCACCATGCAGCAGGCAGAGGCAAGAGTTTTCTTGCAAAAGGAACAGGGATCCAGACTGAAAGATGCTCTGTTTTTTGAATACACATCCCTTTGCAATTCTAAAAGCAGAGGCCAGCAGGATGCAAAATTTGCTCTCTGACAGTGTCACCAGCTCATGCAACTCTTGTGTTATTTTATGCTTGAGGACCTTGAGATAAACTGAAGAGGTGAAAAAAGTTAATAAAACCCTAGCTATCACAATTCAGATTCAAAGCCTGAAAATATAACCCTACTGTCTGACAAACTGAGATCAAAAGAACCCAAGTATTACTGCTTGGTAAGCCACTTGCTTAATTTCTCAAGGTTTGCTTCAGGATTACTTGTAGTGCTTTGCAGTTGGCAAAAGGGTGGGTAGTAAAATAGCAAGTCCTGGTGTGTGCTTCAGATGTGTAATCACATCCTGAGACAGGCTGTTAGCCTTGGGGCGAGAGTGAGCTGTCCTGAAAATGGAAAGAATTCATATAAATGACAGAAGTGATTGAGTGGCTGAGGAGAGGTGTCCTTTTTAACTCCTAAATTGCGGATATATGTGAACCGAACCACTAAGATTTTCAGTTAAGATACTTGTTCATTTGTTTTCCCGCTCGCTCATACATGCTCCCTCCAAAATCTTATGGTGGTGAATATAAGATGAAGGGACCAGTGCTGTGGGGGATGGAGATGCCTGTTCAGAGCATAAAATCCACTTGAGAAGGCCTGGTCTGGGAGCAAAGGAGGCTTAGAGAAGACCAAGGTGGCAATCTGGGCAAGCATGTACCAGCATCCATGTGTGCCTGTGCACGTGCGTGGTTGGGGACAGGGGCTGTTGTGGGGATGTGGCTTGGCGCTTTTTTTTTAATTCAAGTAAATATTGTGGTCCTATTCCTTGATGGGCTGAAGGACATGCGAGCCTCTTTTTCCCAGACATTTTTTCTGGGAATCTATGCTCTCTCCCTTGAGCGCAGAATAAACAAACTAGAAATTTCGGGTTTTAAAAACAAAATAAATAACTATTGTTCTGCCTCCCCCCCCCGCCGCCCCCCATCTCCTTCCCTTCCCACCATCTCCCCAGCTGCCTTCCCTTGACCAGAGCATCCCTCGGGAACTCCTCCGTCCTAGCTGTGCCGGCAGTCCTGAGATAACACATCCCACCATCTCCTCCTGCTGAGATGCAAGGGCAGCACTCGCTGTGTCCTTGTCTCCATGTCCAGGGCTCTAGAAACCAGCACCAAATCAGCAAAATGCTGGTTTGTGGTTTCAAGGGCCGCTGCAGCCCATGCATAACCAACATGGTGGTCCGAGGTGGGACTGCAGCCTGGGTTAGACCTGCTGGCTTTAAACTCTGTCACAAGTGAGCGACAACAGCCTGGTTAGAAAAGGTGAGACTCTAGTGCAGGTGGAGGATTTTTCCTCTCGACTCTCAGAAGAGTTTATGGACTTCTTAAAAAAACTAGTGTTAGAAGGACTATAGTTACCACTACTGGTATCTGGGTTGAAGTAACTTGCAGAAGTTGCAAGCCAACTTGTAGAGTTGATGCTTTGAGTTGGTCCATTTCTGAGTGTTGTTGCCAGTATCTGAGCCAGAGAGGGTGAGATGTCGCTAATTTGGGGATCAGGCACTGTCAGGATAATGGGGTTTAGCTGTTGGTATGCTGCACAGGGGCAAGCAAAGTCTTTGGGTGCCACTGCGGAATAATGGATGTGTCTCTGGTGTGGCAGGGAGGGGGGAAAAATTCTATTTGCCAAAAGAAAAAAACCACCGCAAACCACCGAGCCTTACCTACTAGGGGAGGAAGAAAAAGTAGCAGGGTCTTTGAGTCCCAGGCAATGCTAGTATGGCATATGGGGATGTAGATGTGATGATCATAAATTGATATGAAAGCTGGTGACAGCTTTTCACCAAATGTTGCAATTAAAAAAAAAAATCTGGTAGGGCACTTGACTGTCTGTAATCACTCAAGGCAATTTTGGGTGAGAGCAAAGCTTTGCTAATTCATATTAGCTGTAGTGCAGCTCGGATCCTGTTGGTTATTGCTGGATACCAAAGACATCAATCAGACATTGGTGGCCGATTTAAACACATGGGCAAAGCTAAGACACAAGGCAGCAACTGGAACAATTTGCTGCAAGCGCATGCCAATGTCAAGTCTAATTAAAATTGCTAACAAGCTTCGTTCTACAAGCTGTGTGATAGGTGGAGATGGGGCATCTGCACTGAGGCCCTTCTATGAATAAAACAGTCAGTGGAGCATGTCCCAACCTGTGGGCTGTGGCCACAGAGACTGTGGGAGAGGAAACAGCAACTAGGAAATAGGTGGTTGTCTTTAATTGCCGCAACGCCACAGCTCCCCAAGGCTGTGGGCACAAGTGGTTGTAAGGAACCATGGGTTTCTCCCACACATCCCACCTCTCAGGTGTCCCCAGGCAAAGTGAGCAAGACCAGCAAGTCTGGCTCTGCACCTTTGCGTGGTTCTGGGAATTACAGGGAAGGAGCATTTATTTGCAGTGAGTAAATTGGATGGTGCTCCCTGCCTCATCCTGGAAAGACTGAGCTGCTGCCAGCAACTGTTGGTAGTTGTGCTTCTCTTGAAAGTGTAAATAGCTGCAAGAGGCTCTGAGGGCAAGGAGGGGAACTGGATGATGAAGTCAGATGACCCCAAAGCAAGGAGAAAGTAGAGAAATACTGCGAATAGCCAGGTACAAACACTACCTAGACCATTGCTCAGCTCCTTCCTAAAGCTCTGCAGGAGCCCAGGGAGATGTCCGTGTTCCTGTCGTGCAAGAAATGGTGCTTGAGCCCTTATCACAGCTGCGACTTTGTGCTGTATCTTTGGGAGAGGCACCACAGCATCTCCTTGAGATGTCTGGCACAGCTTGGGGCTTTTTCTTATCTCATGAAGGACCATATTTTTCTCCAAGATAATAATGGGCTCTGATCCCAAAACCCCTTTCCACGTGGGGACTCTTTCCATAATAACAAGCAGATTGGTAAGCGAGGGTTGCACTGATTCTAGTAAAACAAACAAACAAAAATATCACAAAAATTGGAGTCTAAGGCCCCTCACCCCTACTGGGTGCAAATCATCAACAACAACTTAAAAAAAAAAATTGTCTTGTTCTTAAAAATCCGGAGAGGAAGACTCAACAGGCAAGCTTGAAGATCAAAGAAAGTATGAAAGTATTGTTTAATGTGTAAGCAAAATCATCCTTGATGCAATTTAAGCCCTTTACTACTTCTGTTGTCTACCATGACTGCTGAGAAAGGATTAATCCATTCCTTTTTGTCCTGCGTGTATTTGAGGGTCATAATCATCTGTCTTCTAGACTAAACAACCCTCATTCTTTCACTCTTTTCTCATAAATCGGGTCTTCTGGCCCTTCTTGCTGTTCCCTTTTGGACTTTCTCCAGTTAATTCACGTCTCTGAGAGCTCAGTGCCTGGGACTGGTCACCGTGTTCCCGGCTTCCTCTTTGATGTGAAATCGCAGCCTGCGTTTGTGAATTTGCTGGGTAAAAGTGAAGGTCTGGGGTTACCTGAGGCAAGCACGGGGACAGTGGTATGTAAATTTGCCTCTCGGAAAATGAAAGTATCAAGAAAGAGTGTGCAAGCAATTGCTCGCACGTCATTCACAGTATGTTGACCAGCGCTAGGTCTGCGGATGTTGGTTGCTGATAGGGAGAGCAGAAGTCCCAGGAGGGAGGTGCTGTCTGAATGCCAGCCCAGAAGCAGCATATCCCATAGCAATACAAACTGGCCTCTTGGTCAGGACTGCATCTGTGCTGACATCCCTCTCTTATTAACACATGATTTCTGCTTCATAACAGCTTGCACCCAACGTGTGTATTCTTTTGAGATCAGATCTGGTTTATTGCTGATCCCAGGGGCATGACTAATAAAAGCATAGCACCATTTTGTCCAGCTCCTAGTCTTTAATGGCATTTTCCTTCTTCCTCCCCCCACAACCTTATCAGTCCATTATTCATCTTTGAGATAGGTATGCATTAAAAAAAGACTGTGTTGAGGTTTCACTGTGTGGTTAATGGATCTAAAGTCTGGATCACAGACACTTGAACATGAGCTTAATTGCTGGACTTCCACATAGAGGACAGACTTGCTCATGCATGAAAAAACTGCATAATTAAGAGATATTGTGGAATACCAGGCACCAAGACACTTGCCTGATGCTGATCTGCATCTGTATTTACTTTGCAAGGAGCTGAGCAGTGGTGGAAAACTCCACCATGGTGCAGCAGAGGCATGGCCAGTTGTCCCACTGTCCTTGCTCCGGGAGCATGCGTCCTGTGTGGCAGCTCTCCGACACCAACGGCTCTTGCCTTTCGTGGTATAAGGCTGACTTGGCTAAGATGTGCTTTGAGTTAAAAACACCAAGATAAAGAGTAAGCTCTTTTCCCCATTGCTGGGCTAATAGCTTAGGTTTCTCCATAGCTTTGCTTCTAGAAACGTGCATTTTTAAATGTTCTCTTATTTCTGTTAGGAGCATCATACTTACTGAAAGAAAAGTATGAAAAAGCAGAGTGGGGGTGTGTGTCTGGGTTTGCTGGCTTTTTGTTTTTTCCTTTTGTGCATAGTGCTGGTTCAGTGGAGATAGAAAAGGCACCCGTTTATGCCCTTGGCGTAGGACACCTCACTGCCTTCGGGAGCTGGGTATAACAGCGCTCCTCAGCACCGTCAACCCCATTTAGAGATGAGACAGCGGCCAGGGTTGTGTTACCCAAACGCAGACAGCTGTGCTCAAACGGATGCTCCTTATTCAAGGCCTGGTTCATTTGTCCACCCACTTTCTAGGCAGGGCAGTGGCCAAGCAGCGGCTCCCCAGGGTACCCCTGCACACAGGGGAGCGCTCGGGGTGGGTGTCATAGTTCTCCCCCCACCACCTCCATCAGCCTCAGACAGCGTCTCGGTTTGGCAGAGCACCAGCAAACAGCGGCCTCAGCCCATGGGATACACAGGGGTTTGTCCCAGTTTGACCAGTGCTGGGCTTTTCTCACTGCAGCATCCTCCAGGTCTGGATAAAGCCCAGCTTTTGTGCCTGGGGTGGCCAAGCCCTGTTTATAATTGACTGGTTGTCAATAATCAAGGAAAAGTGCAGATAGGGCTTGTTTATTTTATGGTAGATATGCCTACCTGGCTCTTATGCAAAGTCCCCGAAGAGCAAACAGAGGAGAACAGGGCTGTATTGGGAACCGCTGAAATAAAAGCAGGACGGCCACAACGTGTGTTGAGCCAAATGCTTTGCATAGTTGCGCTGTCAGCAAACACAGCGAGCCAGAGGGCAGGGAAACAGCCACTAGCACGGCTTCGTAGCTCCTATTTGCCTTTGCATTTGTTATCTTGGACATAAAGAGGTCTGCAAGCCAGGGATTTGGGCAGTTAACCTCAAATAAACCCTAAAAGACCTACTTCAGTGAAGTGTAACAGCGTCTGTTGAATTTAATGGAGCTGGGCTTGCTCCCACCAGGGGTGATTTCGACTCTGAAAGCTTGCTGTTTCCTGGAAGCTAATGGCATTTTGGGGGCATCTCTTTTGCTTTGCGTGCAACTTTGATCACTGCTTTTTTACCTTGGCTTTATGTCTGGCTCCCCTGCACAACTGAGTATGTGTACACGTGTGTGAGAGAGAATAGCCAGCAGTGAAAGGATGCACCATTGTAAAGACAGATGTTTGGTTTTGCTGTGAAATATGCTTTATACTCAGACAGACAGCAAATATTTGACTCTGAGCAAGAGAATCAGGTATGCTGTTTGACAAAGCGGATCACTGCGGAAAGTGGTGTCGTGACTCACCAGCAGATCATTTCATAGCCTCACCCAGCCCCGTTACTTAAAAATACTGTTTAGGATCAAAGTATCCTGCAGGCAGTCAGTTTTGTTTCCTTAAACAAAACCAAATCATGCTTTATAAGGACAGCAAGCTCCCAAAGAGTGACTTGGTGGAATACAGCTGCAGATGGATAGCTATGGCAAGAAATGAAACTGTTTGGAGAGGCCATCAGCAGCTGACACCGTTCCCAGGGAGGGCTGGGTGCAGGAGCTCTCTGTTCTCGCTTTTACAGGTTGGTGATTCACTGATGAGTTAAAGGAAGCTCATGGAAATTAGAAGCGCTGGGTCTCGGCTCTGGGCAGGTAGGGTGGCATGGATCATTTCCAGCTCTACTTTGATTTCTTGAGGACTTTTGGGTGTTCAGGTGCAGGCTGGACAATAAGCCCTATTGTGGACTGTTGGAAAGGGAGCCAGGAATTGTAGTTTAATATAGGCTTTGACCAAGCAAAAAGATATCCAAATGGGTCTGTTCTCTTGCTCTATGTAATTACTAGCAATTGAGAGATCATTGAAATAAAACACAGATCCAGCAATTTGGAGGCCCTGGAAGATAAAAGCCTGACTGCATCTGCTGCATCTCCTAAAAGCACCACGCTGTTTGATACACCTTCCAGGACTTGGGATTTCTGATGCGACCCAACTGAGAGCAGCAAACCAGACGAAATAAAGCATCTCCCACTTTGAGTGACTTCTGGACAAAGACCAAAGTGGTCCCATCTCCTATTGGAAAAGCTTGGCCAAAGGCAGGCAGGAGCAGAAAGAATTAAACTCCTATTGAAACCCTATTTTTAATAGGATTGGATCTAAGCCACAGTTTGGGAATTGAGACGGCCATGTCCCATTCTCTGGTTGTCCCTGATGTCAAGCAGGATTTCTTACTATTTTATTTATTTATTAAGACAAAGCAGTGTATGTTTTACAGCTCTCCTGGTGACTTCAATAAGCCTGGACTGACATCTCTGTAGGATCACAGTGCAATCTAACATATCTCAGCTCTAGTCTCAGGTGTAATTCTCCTTTGCACTGATTTAGGACAGTGTAGCACAGTCTCACTATACCACCCTGCCCCTAAATGTCCTACAGAGATATGCTGGGTCCCAAACCCTGGAAACCTCAGCAGTGTCTGAGGATTAGGAGTGTGAAACAGCTGTCCTTCCCCTGGTGTCTCCTTGTAGCCATTCACAAATCCAACAAAAGCTACTAGCCCCTTCTCAAAACTTAGAGCATCTATTTGCATGGCATTTCTAAAGAAAGATGCATAAGAACTCGGGTGGTTATTCCTTTTCAAGCAAAGCTTCTGCATGTGGATTTGAGCGGGTGAGGATGAAGCTTATGGTGTTGCTGAAGAGGATCTGTGTGTGCAGGGGCCGATGGGGGGTCCCAGCAAAGCCCTCTTCAACACATACTGTCTGTTCTGAGCCTCTGCTGGCTTTCTGCTACCTCTGGTTTGTTATTGCTGGGTGCACGGTGAAGGAAGAGGGGCTGATGGCTGTGCTGATGGGGAAGCCTGAGAGCTCTGATTTAATTCAGACAGAGCACACAAGGCAGAGTGGTTTCTCTTTCCCTCCTTGCCAAAGAGGGCAGGATGTTTATATGCTGCTCAGCTAAAGGTACCCGCAGTCTGAAAGCCTCTTACTCAATTTTGCCTGGTAATTGGGATTTCTTATTGGCATGTCCAGTATCAGTGGATCCAGCTGAAACCTGATGTCCCTAAACAAACCCTGCCTTCAAAGCCCGGCTTGCAACATCCTCTGAGAGGTTTCTGGCTTGACGTCATCCTGCTCAGAGTGTCTTTCAAACAGTCCCTTGTTAGCCCGGGAACAGGGTGCATCATTTGGATGCACGTTCACAGCCCCCATCGCTGCTTGGAGGCCAAACAGCAAGGGGATTTATGAGACATGGAGACCAGAGGAAAATATTGGGTAATCGGAGAAGTAATCAAGGAGCCAGTTGGACTGTTTATCTCGCCTTCAGCCTCCCCTGGGGAGGCAGCTGCACCGTGTCACCTCCGTCACACAAATCCCTGCCCAGTCTCATTCATAAAATCCCACTAGAGCCCTATATTTGTGAAGGGAGCCGTGCCTAGGCCGGGCTGGGATTCAGCGCAGGCAAACTCGCTTATCAGCGTGGGGCTGCGCCCGGTGTGAAAGCACAGAGAGCTCCTTTATCCCTCCAGGCTGGCTCAGCTGGTGGGGTGCCTTGGTCTCCCCTTGCAGCGCGTGCCGGCAAGCTTTGGCAGCAGCAGCATCAGGCCTGCCATAAATCCTGTTTGCAGGAGGCAAGCACCAACCGCCGGCAGGTAGGATAGAAATCCCCCGCTACCAACGTCTCGAGGAAGGAAGGAGCAAGGAAATGGTGTCGGGGAGCTGGGAAGCTGCCTGCTCTGAATCAGCTCTGTGTGAGATGGAGGAGGCAGGGCTGAACAGTTGTTGGGGTTTTTTTTGGTGCGTTGTTTTTTTCAATGCATGGGCCTGTGGATCATTCCTGCCCCGCAGGAGTGGCACAGCTGCAGGTCAGACCCTCAAGCGGTGTAAATAAGTGTGCCCTGCCGTGTTGGCACTGGATTCGGATGGAAAGCATGGTTGCCACCTGCCTGCTTTGTTAACTGGATTAGCCGTTTACAGGCAGTCACTCTTTTATGGCTCTGGTGTCTGGTTTTTCCAACATAATTCTTCCTTTCCCTGTCTCAGACTCTGTTGAGTCTGGCCCCTCACTCTCTGTAATTGAAATATAAGCATTGCTGTTCATCAGACAGACTCAGGCTTTCTTTCTGGGTTTTTTCCTTCTCCCCCCCCCCCCTAATTTCTTTCATGGTGACCCATGGGAGTATGGCTGTAACTTTAAATACCTTCCAGCACCACCAGCTGAAATGAGGTTGGGGAACAGGGAGAATTAAAGTATACTTCAAAGGAGTACACAGGAGGAATACAAATAGGAACAGATAGCCTGAATCTAATATTTTATAGGGTCTTTCATAGAGAATAATATCAGCTCAGGAGGGGCTAGTGCCTGTAAGGGTAGAAGGAGACAGCCGCCTGCTACCTCCTCCCCCCCTGAAGTCTTTTATGGAGAGATTGCTGTGCTTCAGGGTAGGCAAATGTAGGGTCTTGAGGTTTTTTCAGCTCTCCCATCAAACTATGTTGCCTAAATGCTCACCTCTGCCTGGCAAGGAATCCTTCTTTCCTCTCAGAGCAGGCATGTGGTGCTAAGGAAGACTAAATAAAAACCTCGATTGAAATGGCAGAAACTGGTTGTACCCACTGATGTTCTCCAGCCCCACATGCTCCAGCTGAGGAAGGTGCCGACCTGCGCAGTGCAAAGTGAGCAAAAAGTACATGCAGCCTGTGAAAGCATCACATCTGCCTTTTCCTGGGGTGGAAAATCATTCAAAAAAGCTGTAACAAGTGCTGTAAATGCAAACTGAAAAGTTAATATCTAGGAAAGTGCGTGTGTGCTTCCGTCCCCTTGTTTACTGAAGACTTATATCTGAGAGTCGGAGCAAATGCCCTTCGCTCCTCGCTGTCATATATCACGTATCAACCCAGGCAACAGGTCAGCGTTCTGAGGGAGCCACTGCCCTGTCTCAGGATGAAATCAGTTCTGCATCTTCAAAAGACACAAATCAATCATAGGTAGTCAGGGACGGAAGAAAGAAATTCTACAAATACAATGTTTGGGGCCAGGTCCTGAGACACCTGGAATCGGCAGAGCTGCAGTGATTTATGTGAGCGTACTCCAGGGCACGGACCCCTCCATTTCTGCATCGGTTGGAGAGTTGATCTCACCCAGGAGAGCTTGCCAAAGGCATCGAGAGAGGGCTGTGTGCTGAGCAACATCCATCGTCGCTGCAGGAGAGGAAGGAGTCTGATGGGATGGCATCCTGGGAACCCTGTTACACGAAGGCTTGGGTATTCTCACACCCTGTTGCTGCTCACCTACAGAAACATCTCAAGGTGCTGCCTGCCGTGAGTGATGGTGCTCCGTATGGCCTGGGGGACGCAGGCTGACATCCCGCTGAACTGGGGAGGGGTTTGAGAAAGGAATCCAAGTGAAAAATAGCGTTTGGTGCACTTAAAGCAAGAAGATAAACTGCTTCAATCAGGTGTGTTTACAACTTAGTCACAGACATCCATGCTGACCTCTTCTTTACCCACAGTTCGCTGTTCCCTGCACATAAAACCCCCTTTCCATGCAAGATTGTATGATTAAATGGATGTATTATGTCCTTTTGTGTATTTGGAGGAGATTGCCCTGCAGAGCTAGTTCTCATAGTTATAGCTTAGCAAGGGAAAACCAATGTTAAACTGTTCACGACATCAGGATTGTTGCCATCCCTCTCCAGCTCGCTCATCTTCATTTTTCCCCTCCTTGAAGGCTACCTTTTTATCCAATGCTAGTTCACCAAGTGCAACTAATCTTTAATGTAAAAGAAATGGAAAAAGGGGAGAATAGCATCTCCAAAAGAAGCTTCAAACATAGGAATGAAAAGCTGGGTGGTGTGGACCCCTCTCCTCTTCTGGATGATCCTTCTTCAGTGCTGAGAAATGTGTTTGGTTTCACCTAGAAACTGCACAGTGACTACTAGCCCTCCCAGATTTAAGCCTCGAGCTCTCTCCGCTGAAGTCAACGGCTGTATTCACATGAATTATTAAAAAAGGAAAGAGTTTTGTTATCTCCAGCAAGTCTTTCTGCAGTGGGTGGGGGACTCAGTCCCAGGCTGGCGCTTACGTCCGTACCACATATTTCACAGTATAGTTGTAGGTTTGCTGACTGTCAGTTCACATAGTTTCATGGTTACATCTTGCTCTAAATATAGGAAAAGCCTGGTAATCGTTGATGTCAGACGGTCCTGTTCCCAGTCAGCCCCCTATCACCTCATTAATTTTTAAAATGTGCAGGTTTACAATAATAAAAACTAGGAAATAGGAAGGTGTGAAAGGTAAGGCTCAAAGGTAGAAAACATGTAATGGCAAACCTAACACAAAATAAGAATAATAAAATGTAAGGAAAGAATCTGAAAACAGGTGATGGGTTGAAAAACGAGCCCTCGTATTTATAACTAGTAATGTAAATTGTCAGTATTAAGAAAAATAAAGGCTGGGGAGGAAAGAAACCGCTGCTCTGATCCTGCAGATGCTCTGCAGTAGTGTGAGGCATGAGGCTTTAGATAGCATGTAGCATAATTTAAAGAGAAATTAATATTAGTAAGTGGTATTTATGAGTATAGGAGCACAAATTGCACTGAGCTTACCTTTGAACATCCTCCTTGTCTAGCAGGGTTTGCGTTGGCTTGCAACCAGGGGGGCCGGATCCATGCAGCCGGTCCGATTGCCCATAGAGCCCTTTGAAACTGAGCTTTCTGTGTGCTGCTGCTGTACAAGGAGCAAGTAATAGTGAGACGATGCTGCGTCTGCAATCGTGTTTGACCTCTGAAGTGTGTCCGGGCTGAATTTTGCTTATGGGAGACATCAGGGCTGCAGGGGAGTTGACGTGGGCCTCGCTTTCTCCTGGTGTGCAATGACCCAGGTACGTAGGTACACTCGTTTCATCAGAGCTGCCCCGCTGCAGACCGGGCTGCAGCTTCGCCATGCGTCTGGTGTGTTCATCAGTAGGACAGCACTAAGCATCTAAGGACGGGAATGGGTTGTGCAGGTCCAGTGCAACTCCTCGGATATTTAAGCAAGAGGCAGGTTTAAGTACCTGTTGGGCTTTCCGAGTCATTCACCGTTCCCGGTATGTTTGCATGTACTTCGGGGAAGCTCCGTCTCTTCTGCAAAGCAGAATTGGAGCATAAGCCACTTTGATACTTTACGCATCCTGTAATTCCCCTCTTTTGTCATAGACTTTGGAGAAGTGACACAAACTGCAAACTACATGATTACCCAAATTTGGGTAATTTCTGTGCTGCATCTTGTCCAAGGAGGTAGGAAGGAAAACTGAAAATGTTCTTCAGGCAATTGGGCAAGCTAAAGCCAAACACCACTGTAAAAGTGTGTGTCTGATTAGTTCAGGACCCATTGCTATATATTAACCGTCTCCCTGTTCAGCAGATCTGCCAGTTCATAAACGTTCATGGAAGTGAAAGGCTGCATCTGCCTTTAATTGGGACAGATAAATTGCAGGCAAGCCAAATTCCTAGGCATGCCTGCACATGTCCTTTGCAGAGCTATGCTCTCTCTTGGTGATCTCACTTAAACATAGTCAAAATGATTAAAAGATGCCCTTCCCTTATGTTTTGAAACGTAATTTTTACTTGAAAAATAATCACGATACTACTGACTGCCACGCAGCACACTTTGTTAGTAGATCTCCAAAGCAGTTCACAACAAGGAGTTAAGTATTAGGCAGGGCAAGGATTTAAAAGAAAACTAAACTAACCGATTTTCTGTCTGGAAATGCTGATTTATCAGAACTGAAACTATTTGTGGGAATAGATATTCCCCTGAATTAAAAAAAAAACACCAACAGTTTTAGCACTGCTTTAAAAGGCACTGCTGTGATCTAAATTTGAAGTTTTATTTTCTGGATAGAAACAATGCTTTATTCGGCTTATACTAAAAAGCTGGAGAGCATTAAAAAAAAAGTCAAAATTGAAGCAAAACATCTTGAAATTATTATAGCAGAGTCTTTTGGATAATAGGCTTGTGAACGTTTTAGAGATACAAAGTTTTGCTTGAAGACAGATGCAGAAATATCAAGACCTTGACAATCCCTCCAGCACTTTGCCATCAGCTCTAGAAGGTGCGACCTCTCCATCCTGCACGGGGATGGCCTGAAGGGCAGACAGAGATGGAGCAGCTCTGGGAAGGGAAATAGAGTTTCCAAATCCTAGGCCAACTCCCTATCACCAAGATAACACCGTTCCCTTCCCTCCCTCCCCCTTCATCCAATGCTGACTCCGCGGGTGCCGCCGGCTCCCCATCACCAGATCGCCCCGCTGGGCACGTCCCAGGCAGGGTGAATCACCCTGTGTGGCCCCGGGCTCCCGGCGCTCCTCTGTCCGGCTCCTTCGCCTAAGGAAGAATGGAAAAGCACGTTTAAAGCTAACCCTGGTCCACCTGAGCTGGTGGTATCAAAGGAGTATTTCATGGAGGGATTCATTCATTCCAAACTTGCCCTCAAGTTGAGTTTCACAAATCTTCTGTTTCACTGTTTTAATTAAAAAAAAAAAGTTTGATATAATTCCTTTGTACCAACCACTACGTCTATGAAGTAGGTGAAATATTGTATATGCCAATAATGTTTTCCGTACAAATTGCTTGCGCCATTTTCAAAAGGGGAGAGATTATTTCAAGCAAGAAGGAGGTTGGCTGACATGACCTCCCGAGGTCTCCTTCAATCTGAATTCTCTCTGTGATCCCTTGGCCATGAGAAATGGTTTGGGCTTTATTTTTTTTCCTCCAGACAAGTACAGATAGATCCTCTCATCACTTGTGGAAATCTTTTCAGAAACTATATTTGTTATTTTTGAGACTTTGATGCAGAAGAGGAATAGATGGGCAGCTGGCAGAAGTTTTGTTTTTGACTTCAGTGGTGTCTGGACTTGCCCTGGTGTTTGTGTCTCCGAAGTCTGACTCAAACCCAGTTCAAGCCAATGGAAAGAATCCCAGCAGCTTAGCAGATACAAGTTGCCACTCTTGAAAGGATACACTTTTGGTAACACATCCTTTCATAAATATCTCTTCTTTCTGATCTGCTGGTGAGCTATCATCAAACGGGGTTTTTAACGATGGTTATTCAGGCATACACAAACACATTTCATCCCGCTGGTGCTACCCAGATGATGCACTCTGCTGTGCCATCACAACGTATTTTGGCACCGATGCTGTACCGTTGCACGCAACCTTCTCCACCTGCCAAATACTCTTTCCTTTTCTTGGGCACTGGCTGGGCCGTGCCTATTTGCCTCCGTTTGCTGCCCCCTTGTCTTTGCTCTCCTAAGGCTCTACCTCTTTGGCTGTTGGCTAGTTTGGCTGCCTAAATCGGTTTATTTTAATGCTGCTGGGATCCTATCATGCCAAGGGTGCCCACAGCCTCCATGGCATCTTCCTTTCCTAATCCAATTAAGACAAAATAGGCACCTGAATTTATTACCACTTTGAAAAATGACTGTTCTCCTTAAAGGGTAAGGATAAGGCTTATGGGGAGAGGTGGTACGTTTCATTAGACCAACTGATAGAAAAAACAGACAAGCTTTTGGCCAAGCAAGTCTGCTTGGGGCTTTTAGGAGTGGCCAGTAAGCAGATTTCTCATGGCCTCCCTTGTGCCAGGGCAGCTCCCCTATGGATGTGTCCACAAGGTCTGCAATTTGTAAGCGAAGTAAATGTTTCTGATAATTCATAGCTTGCCTAACAAGGACTCCCCATGCAAAAATGGTTGTTTGTCTTCAAAGAAAGGCTTTTGGAGAGCTATTTTGTGGTAAGTCACTCAATGTTACTGATCCTCATTAGGTTAGAAAAGTACATGCTTCTCCTCCAGGAAGAGTGTGCAAATGTTGGAATTTCTAACATTAGAAGTGATTGAAACTGAGTGGTTTGAAATGGTAATTTTTCCTATAGCTGACATTTTAAAGATGACAGTTTTCTTTCCCATGCCTATTCTCATTATTTATCAGAACTTACAGTGTGATTTACATCCCTAGCAAGTAAAATGGAAAGCCTGACTCCTTTCAGGCCGCTGCCTCCCACCTCTTCGCCTGCTGCTGTTCCAGCCTTTACCAAACACCTGCACTGCCACCTTCTGCCTGTCCTGCAGATCGCAGCTGAATTTCCACCGTGATTTTTTTTCTTATCCGGACAAATTCATGATGTATGTCCTAGGAAAACGTGAAATACAAAGAAGAATCCATGTGTGCACATGCACAGTCAAGATGGTCTGTAAATTGGTTTTTGTTTCTAGCCGGTCTCTATTACAGGCGGTGATTGCCCTATACTTAATTCCAGCTTTGACTTAGAGGAAGGGAACTCTACAGTGTTGCTCCCCATGACCCAAAAAACCTAAAATACTTTGTTCAGCCACTGTTAAACCAATATAGTGGCCAGTGACTAGCCACAAGCATTTTGACAGGTTTGCTCAACAGCCTGGTTGTTACAGGCAGCATCTGAAATAACCAAATGGGAGCTGGTAGAAGACAAAGCTTAGACCATGAGTTGGTAGAAATCAGGATTTCTTCCTCGACTTTGGAGAAGCTACCCTGATTCATACCCAATGGTTATCTGTTTCAGGTTATCACATGAACTGTGCTAGTTGTGTCTGCTTCTACTGTGGCAAAGGAAAAGGAAACCCAAGTGGCACATGTGGGATGGATGAAAAATGCCTTTTCTTTTTCCTTTCTTTTTCTTTCCAGTTGAAATATTAGTTAAATACAAAGTCGATTTGAGAAAAAAGAGAAGTATCTGAAAGCTAAGTGAACCCAGATGTACTTTAAACCCTCTCACATTGCTCATTTAAAAGAATTCTTGGTATTTTTCCTTTCCTGGCTAAGGAAGGGGTGCCAAGGTCACCCTCTATTTAGGAATATAAATGTTCTTCATGAACATGCTAATTCCTGCAGCAGCCAGCCCCACACCGAGTGGCACTTCCAAACAGGAGCAGAGTCCCTGGCCTCAGCCCTGCGAACCTTTGAAAGAGCAATGGGCTCACCACTGTCTCCCGGAAAGTGCCAGAGCGATTATTAAATATCTAAAACCCAACCTTTAACAGAAAGCCAGTTCTTACAGCCTTGAGAGACTTGATGCATGCAAGAAAAGGTTGGAAAAATTTCCCCTGCATTGTAAACATGATTTCCCTCAGCAGGCTGCAGCACGGCTAAGGGAACAGTGGCATCTGGTGTTCGCCGAGCCGTCTTACAGCCACCGCCTCCCAGGTGGGTGCTGGCAGGCTTCGCTGGCCATGGGCAGGATTTGGCTCCCCCCATGCAGGTATCTAGTGGCACCTGAGACCCGTAGGACATCAAAGACTTCTGTACAAGCCTCCGAGCGTGATACAGGCCATATGGGAGACTCAAGGCCATCTGAGTGGCAGCTAGAGGTCTGGATGGTGCATCAAATGAGAGAAATGCAAACTTGCTTCTAGCGAAGAAGGTAATTGCTCTTGTTGGGGGATGAATTCCCCCCACCCAGGACTGTGGTGGTGATGCAGCATCACCAGGGAGCCTTTGACTTAGATGCTGTTTGAGATTTATGTATTTTATGAAATCTTTATTCCGTCTTTCTCAATGGAGAGGAATTCGCTGCTTAAAGAGGTGTCCTGGTCTGTTTGGTGAGGCAGCCTGTCCACCCAGGGCCTACGACACTCAGTCTGTGCTGCAACAGCTCCAGGGTGTGATGCTCAACTTTGTGTGTCTGACTCGTTTTTACCATCTGAACATCTCCTCAGTTTAATCTCACATTCTCAATTTGAGACCCAAAATGCAAGTGCTGCGCAGGAGCCTTACCCCTGCCAGGGATTTTTAACTTGCCCAAAATCTGGAATGAGTTTCATTGGGAGATGTTTGTTTGCACTTCTTTTCCCATCTTTGTTCTTGCCCTTAAATACGATAGTCCCACCATATCTGCTGTATACACATGGGTGGCTTTTCCTGTGGCAGAGCCTAAATGCATCTTTTAAGAACCTCTGGCAGGCCAGTATCAATAGGCAACTGGGCAGTATCTGAACCTTACGGTGAGTGTGTGCTGTCTCTGGGTTCCAGGTGGAGGGTCCTCCACTGCTGGTCCCTGAGACACAGCCAAAGGCTTGCTTGGAGACAAACTAATTTGTGTTTCCTTCTCCTGTCAGCAGAGGAAGCCTAAATCTGAGCAAAACAAAAGTTAAAGATATGCGTCTCCCTGGTGATTTCTATGCAGATTAGAAAAGGCAAATTACTCTCTTCATTTTACTAAATGAAATTCAGTTTATCAGTCTTCTACCTCAAGTACACGAAAGACAGGGCACTTCCTACTGAGAAGACCAGAATGATGAAGTTGAGCTTGGACCTCTATGGAAACAATTTCTGCTGGTTTCTGTAATTTTTCAAGTTGCAGATTTTTAGAAGTTCGGCATCTTTATACTAAACCTAAGGCTGTTTTGCAATATTTGCAGGTTCCCCCATGACCAATTTCACCTGAGTGCTGGGACTGACAGACCTTTTTCTGTTCATGTTGTGATCGGTACATAATTTGATGCACAAGTCCCCAGGCCTGGTTACTTCTCCCTGCTGCGCAGAAGTGAGCGGCTCCGCTCTGATCCGATGCTGCTGTTAATTCTTGCTCCTCCCTGTGGCTGTGCCCAGAAACTCAGTGCTTCCCCTACACAGGGCCTTACTTCGGTAGCTAAACTCATTCAGAGATCCTAATTGTTGTCTCTCTTAGGCAGTTTCTGTCCTATTAAGTTACAACAAATTGCATTTTGTTGATATCGGAACTGGTTTCACAGCTAGAAGTGACAGCAAGGGGTGTTTCTGCAAAGGCACCGCTTAAGGGTGACCTCCACCACCCAAACAAGCAGCACCACAGCTAACAAGATATCTTTCTCGCCCACGAGATTTAGCAACTCGTTAGGTGGTTTTACGTAACGTGTAGTACTATAAAGTGATAACATCCCAAGGGCTGACTTTTGGGTGGTGTTGTGTACTTTGGCACGGTGTTTCTGGGACGGCCAGATCTCTGTTCTGCAACAGTTTGTTCATATCAAACCCTGGAGATGCCAGGCACTGAAGTTTATTTTCTATAAAAACATTGGAGGTTTTCCAAAGCACAGCTGAACTTCTGCTTAAAAAAAAAAAAAAATCAATGGGAACTGGGCACCTAACTCCAAATCCCACTGAAATTAAATTCAATCCCCATCATCTCCTACAAAGACTTTGGTCTTAGGCTGGCAAAAAACCCTACTCTTGCAAGTCAAGGGGCAATTGTAAGTGTACGGAGAACAGGTCACAGAGGCGCACGCTCTACAAATACCCCAGCCCTTTTGCTAGCAGCAGTCAAGAGAAATGTTGTTGCCTGAATAGGCAGAGAGTAAGAAACGTTGGTTTTGTGATCTGTTTTGTTTATTAAACTCAGTTTTCACTGATGTCCTGAGTTGACAAAAATGTTTCCCAGGGAGATTGACAAACAGAAACAACTCATAAATATATATTTTTTTTCCAAACACTGTAGGTATAAACAAATAAAAGCTCTGTTTTGCTATTTTGGGAGATCCTGTGTAACCAGCATTTTTAACTGCCCAATTAGCAGCACATGTGTTAATCAGTGAAGAACTTCCACTTGTTTTTAGAAGATCAAATCCAGTGTTTTAAAATTATTGCTCATTACCAGATAAAGCCCCAAGATATCAAGGGCATTCATTAAAAATCTTCATTAACAGCAGGGATGGCATATATTGACAGTACATGCAGCTTTATAGTGGGGGTTTTTTTATGCAATTAAGACCAAAACTTTGAGAAATTAATTAAGATGTTGGGCAACCAATCTGAGGATATTACAGGAGTCAAATTCTCAGCAGGTCTGACCTCGGCACCTTCCTAAAATCTACCTTCTTCTAAGATGTCGGGCTGAGCACCCTCTGACACAAACACCTCCAAACCACTAATGGCAGGGGACACAGCACCAACTGCGACACTGCTCCAAGGCTTTGCCGCCCAGCGCGAACTCCCCTCCTGGCTATGTGCTGCTCCTGCCTCTTTGCCAAATCCCCTGGGACCTGCCCGGCGGGGCTGCCACGGGCCGGGGATGGGGAAGAGGACCCGCGCACAGAGAAACGTCATGGAGTTGTAGACGACTGAGGTATTTTTCCTTCCTCGCTGGTCCTCCTGGCTCACGGGGTCGAGGGAGGGGACAGTGGCAGGTACCAGCGGAAGGTGGAAACGTGGATCTCCTCGCAGTGCTTGTAACTAGAGGCATCTCAACTTTTGCAGCTACCGGTAGCAACGCCTGGCGCGGCAGGTTGCCCTTGTGCCTATCGCATACTCTACTAGGCTAGCCGTCTCCCACCGGCGCTATGCTACGGCAGTTCTTGCTCCCTTCTGCTTGGGAGAACCTCGGGGCCAGCGTCCGCCTTCCTGTGCCCTCCTGATGGGGCACGGCTCGCTGACCTCCTCGCTCTGCTCGGGCCAGCCCACTTGCTTCTCTGCGGCAAAACACGGAGCGGCACTACTTGTGCTAACCCCTCGGCAGAGGAGCCCGGTCCCGGAGGGAAAGAAACCCACTGTCCATCTCGCACCAGCAAAGCACGTTCCTCAGGGCATCACGACAGAGATGCACAGCGGGGCCTTCTGGCTATCGTCCACTCTTTCCCCGCTGGGTCTCTTTGGATAAATCACGCTGGCCATCTTGAAAAACTCATCCGCAGCGTCCAGAGCTATGAGCCGATCCTGCCAAAGAAACAGGATTTTACAGTCACTACGCGCTGCTTTGGGCAGCTCCCTGGTCAAGGTCCGCCCTCCACAGCTGCCCTCAGGTTAAGCCAGGCGTTAGGTCTGACCTTTTCCCACTTTGTTAACAGGCTGCAAGAGCACCCAGTTGCACACGCTTAGAGGAACTTGGGGCGGGCAAATTTATGGTACTACAGCACTGGTATTTCCAAGGAAGGTGAACAGCCAAGCTACAAGTGCAATAACCGATGGGAACGCCTCAGATGCCACCATGTATTTGAGCATCCTCTGGTGCAGTTCACCTATCTGCTCCCCTTCGTTTGAGCTCACTTGCAGAGATGGGGGCTGCGGGGAGGAAGGCACACTCGGAGCTACTCACCACCACAAAGAGGTAGCGCTCAGAAAGCTCCCAGCTGGTCGGGAAGATGTTTGTCTCTTCGGAGAGTTTTAACAGGATATCCCGGGCTTTGCCCATGTTCTGGGAGTCGCTGATGATGCTGAGTTTGGTCACCGACAAGAGGGAGTCTGCTTCCTTCTGGAAACCTGGGAAGGAGATGTGTAACAGAAATGAGTCAAACATGCAAGCAGGGTCATCCCTGAGCCCTCCGGGCTCTTGCAAGGTTCCTTATTCCCCCTCCACTTTGGGTGGCTGCGTTCCCTACTTGCTAAAACAAACTAGCGTTTCCTTGAGGCATGCCCCATGTCTGCACTTGGGGCAGGTATGAGCTTGCTGGTGGGGAAAACAAACCGTAAACCCATTCAGAGCAAGTTTGTTGCTAGTTTTCCAGAGAAGACGTATGAACATCCACACCCAGGGTTCGGATTCAGCTCTTGCATGTTTTTGATGCTGCCAGAGCTTTCAGGGCTGGTGGGGCTTCCTCAGCACCCCAGCGACTACGCCTATATGTTGTTGGGAGGTAACAGTGATAAAAAACCTGCAGCAGTAATGAATGCACGGGTAATTGTTCCTGTAGCAGTCAGCGTCTCTTGTAGGAAGGGTATCCATGGAAGGAAAGGCGGAGGAGAATGAATGCAGGGATCTTTAAATGTAATGGCTATAATTAACTGTCTGTTCAGCTCCAGGAGCTGGTGATGCGTCTCACCTGAAAACACTTATGGGGAAAGAGTGGTGGTCTTATGATTAAAGCACAGGTCTAGATAACCAAAGACAGCAGGTCTTACTGGTTGCACATCTATCTTCACTAAGGCCAAATGATCCCTGGCCTTGAGCTTCCCCACCCTTTGCAAAACAGCTCCGGAGCCATTGCGGATGTGAGGGAGATGTGGGAGGCCTTTGTCAACGTGCAGTAACAGCTGTAAAGATGTCAAGTGATCCCTCCCGTGTTTGGTCCGTACAGGCTGCACGAACACCTGGGTGAAGATGAATGCTGATACCTAGTCATGAATTTATAATGTTCTTCCCACCCAGATGCCAGAACAGTGGGTAGGGCAGGAGCAGCTGAGATACCCATCTCTTTTGCTCCCAGTGATAATAACAGCCCAACAAGTGCTCTCGACTCGCACATCCTCCTCTCATTAGCTGCCAACCACCTCCAGAGCATGACGCAAGTCACCGAGCTGATGTGCCGGCATGGCCCGAGGGTCCCGCACTGTGTGGAATGCAGTTGGGAAAACCAGGTCACACCCGCCACTGCCTTCTCCAGAGGAGCAGCGGCCGAGCACACAGGACCGGTGGGTGCAGATCACTGGTTCCAGGCTCGGAAATAGCAGGAGCAGGAGGCCCACTGTTGAGCCATTTCATTCGGTAAAAGCATATTGCAAATTCACTTAGGAGCAAACAAAGTAGGTGCTTTAGCTCTGATCAGCTGGCATGGGCTAAGGAAGGAAAATAGATGTATCTGTGTTCAAATCTGAAAGGAATATTAATTTCACCCCGCTTATCTCGTTTAGAAAAATCCAGGGTGAACTCCCAGCTATCCCTGCTAAGTTTCCACAAGGAAGCTTGAAATGGATGAGTGTGCATGCTATTAGGGGCTTGAAAGGCTCTCCCACTGATCATGGTTTGTGGGCTTTGTGACTGCCTGCAGACACAGTGGTCCCGTCTTCTCCCAGCCGTGCCGGAGCTCTGGGGAGTCTCCCGCAGGCTCTCGGCTGCCGCGTGGGCTACCCGATGGCATTGCTCAGCGACCTTATTTAATTTTCCTCCCTTTCTCCTCTACCAGCCTGATTTTGTGGAGCCATTCCCATCCTCAACCATCGTGGGACCTCTCATTTGGTACCACAGAAATGACATCCTTTTGTCCTCTAGCTTACCTAAATCCTCCAAAATGTGTTTCCACCTGTTTCTCACTTCTTTTCGGGTCTGCCGTAAGGTATAAATATCATAGTTGAGCTTTTGCCATTCCTGCAAAGGAGAAGGATAAGAGATATTCAATAATTTGCATGTTGGGAGGTCTCCGCTGCTTTTCTAGGAATTTCAGTGTTTAGAAACGGAGCGAGAGTTGAAACTGTTGGTGTTGGCACTGAGGGATCGGTGTGAAGGTCGATGGCCAGGCTGCTGTTGCCCCTGGAAGAAATTACACTGACCAGCATAAAATATTTTAGCTTGACATTTGGTACAGCATATCTGTATCTTCTCTGCGTGTACACAACAGGCTTCCAGTTACCTTGAAACTGGATTACAGAATTTAGCTTAGGCATTGCTGATGACCAAAGTGGTCTCCTCGGTCAGACAGGGAGAATATAATTCCAGCTCTGTGCTGGAAATTATAACGCTGTCCTAGGCTGGAGAACAACACGAACTTCCAGATGTAGTTCATTTGAGGCGCTTCCGTCTCTTTGGTCCAAAGCCCTTTACCCCAAACCTTGACACCCCTGCCAGTATCAAAAGCTGAGGTTGTGAAAATACCTTATTCAGCCTTTGACAGCTTGAGACAACATGACCACGTATTAATAATGACCTTCTATAAACTATTGCAACACCTTATTTTCATATCCTTGCAGTTAAACTGGCATGGCACATTTTCTTACAGCTGATGATAGCCCGTGGGAAACTAAAAGTTTGAAAACAAAGTTACTGCTCTCAGTATGGTCACACATACAGTGGCTTCTCCAAACTGCTCAGCCCTCTGTTTGCCATTTAACTGGAACACGCAGGTTTTCAAAAGCACTGGAAAACAAGAAAAATAGACTTTTTTAAAGGCTGGGGTACCCTTTTTTAAATAGCAGAGAAGAGGGATTCACATGGATGTTTGAGGGCTGAGCTGGAGCCTTTTGACATTAGAACTATTCTTGCTAGTTGATGCAGTTAGTGCCTCATTGAACTATACAGCTTAAATCCTCGCCCTTGACCTCGAGCTTTATATCTGCATAATGGGACACTGCCTAAAGGGCAAGGTTTTGAGGTTATTTATTAAAGTTATACCAGCACAATTAAACACAACTGTACAAGTATGCATTCCTGGGGAAATGCATGTATTCGGTGAGAAAACCAGGAGTACCTTTCCTAGCTGAGTTTAATCAATGCACACACTGCAAAGGATGCATTTACAGAAGCACCCACACAGCGGGACATAACATCACTCAGTTAATTTCCCTGCGCTAACAACTTTAATTAACCTCATTTCTCAGCAACAGATTACATAGATGGACTCTTGTAGAATAAACGGGTGTTAATCTGTGCCATCTCCCTGGGATTTTCCTACATGACACGCTGGGTTCAAAGGGCTTAAATAATACCCATGAAGGTAGGATGTGCTTTAGAAATCCCACTGGTTTTCTGATACCTGGTGCCTTAAAGAGTCTACTTGATTTGAGAAAAAGTTGGAGATTTCTTAGTGTTTTTTTCCTGAATCCAGCTGACACGCCATGACTGCAGAGAATTAAACGACGAGCCTGTTTTCTTGTTGTTCAGCGACAGTTGCAGGAACCCCTTGGAGATTATGCTTTGGAAGAAGCAGCCGGCGGGGTTAAGACACTGGTGAATTCAGGTCAGGAGAGCAGGGGAAACGCGGCTCTGCCTGCAGCCACTTGCTCTGCATCGCTCACCCTCCCGGAGAGCAAAATCCCCTTCATTTTTAGCTTGGTGTTGTTGCTCGCAACGAGCTAGCTTTGCCGATCAGAGCTCCGTTTCTCTCTTGACTGCAGCAGTACTTGAAAACAGCTTTCTGTTTGCACAGGAGGGCACCTGGCTGCCAGCGCAAGGCATCAAAACGCCTCTTCAGCCCTTCGCTAGAGAAAGGAGGCAGGGACGAGACTCCTCTCTCCCGTCACCAGCTCGTAGCTAGGAATTGAGCTCCTCTCAGTGAAAAAGAAGAGGGGGTTTATTGTATTAAAGCTTTGTGGGAAGTTTATTGCAAACCTGAAAGTTCTAAAGAAAAAGAATAAAAGCTGCCCGGTGCCATGGTCCCCACTGGCAGGGATCCCTCGGACACATCTCAGCCTGCTCGTGACCCCACGGTATAAGCAGAAAGGAGAACAAACCAGTCTGGGCATGCTGGTGGGGAAACAGGCTGCGTGTCTCTGCCCTCCCGCGGAGATAAACAAGTGCTTTAAGGCAGACAATCCATCAAGACACGGCTGCTGTGATTCCAGGCGTGCTTCACACTACTGAATTAGCAAGCTGGGGGGCTGGGAAAGATGCTCCCCTCCCCGAAACGCAGCTTGCCGGGCAGCAGCTTTCAGGGCTGCACAGATTCACCCCCCGTGGTAGCGAGCCAGACTCCTCGCTAATCTAAACGGGGAGCGGTGCTTAGCATGCAGGGAATCTGCTCCTGATTTTCTCTGGATTAACAGCAGCGTGTTTTCCCTTGTCTATTTTTGTTTTAAGGGAATCTAGGTTACGGCTTTCTTGTACGTCACAGTTACTGAGTTGCATTATGGAAGTGAATACGGTGCATATTTAGTCCTAGGGGACCTCTAATAGCGTCTTGTCAATGAAGAATTTGGGGAGTGTGCAAAGGAGCGGCTTTGGTACAGAAAATAATGCTTAACGGTAGTTCCTGGGGAGGGGGACCCCTTGTTTTGGTGGTATTTCTTTTGCCTGGGTGTGGAGCTGAATGTATTTATGTTTCCCCAGGGAAAGCTGGGAGGAGGATGCTGCACGTGGTGCCAGCTGTTGAAAAGCAACTCGAGACAGCAGAGATTGTCGGGATGAGGAGGGGCAACTCCAGGCTGAGCTCTCCAAGGGACTCATGCCCTGTTCTGCATCAGCCTTAGAAAGCACCCAATTTTCCTGGATGATTCCTTGTAGCAGAGACATCCCAAATGTTGTAGGCAAGGGGTTGTCCTCTGTGTTGCTTTAATGAGGGAAATAGTTAAGAGCATCTTTCCACCCCCAAAATTATTCTAAAAAGCATCTCCCTTTAACTACGCAGCAGAGAAATAGCAAGTCCTGCCTAGCCCTGCATCTCCGCATAGGAATGGGCAACATCAGAGACTTTGGGGAGGGTGTTCCCCATGCACATCCCGTGAGTCACCAAGAGGTGACCTGCGGAGGGAGCGTTTGGTCGGGGCTGGGCGGCATCACGAGGCCGAGCACCCGCTGCCGGGCAGCCCCAGGGCAGGCAGCCGGGGCTCCACGCCAAACCCCGCGCTCCTTCAGCCCACGCTGCCGCTGTGACTGGGACCGCTGCGGCGTACCAGGGCACCGGCGAGATGCAGGACAGGGCACGCCGGTCCTCGGGCAGCCCTGGGCAGAGCCAGGCCGGACCAAGCTGGCTTCCGTGCCGCATCCCGGGCTGGCTCCCCCGCAGAGCCCCTTCCAGCGAGGTGCCCAAGCCTGTGTGCAGGCATGGGACAAGCAGCTCTCTCCCAAAACTTAGCTTTGTTTTGCATTTCTTGTGCACCTTCGTTCCCTGTCCTGCCTCTTGCCTAGTTAGATGTAATTTCTGGAGCAGCAAGGAGGCTTCTTGCGCACAGTACTGGGAACATTCAGCGGGAGACTGGTCTTCACCAAACCCCTTGGTGTTTCTATGGGTCTGGGACATCCCAGCGATGCATTCAAAATCAATCCTTCAAGAAAAATACCCTTTTGGCAAAATCTGAATTAACCACAGGAAACCAAAGCAGGTTGCAGTTCCTAGACCTGTTTTTTGCAACCAGTTTTGTCCTTTTAAACCTACATAGCGGGGCACAACATATACCAGAGGGGGCTTGAGAAAACCCTTTGTGCATGAGTCAAGAATATCCTGGGAGCAGCAGGGAAACCCCACCACCTCTCTCCTCTGAGTGCTCAGTCCTTCGAATATTTACCTGAAAAACTCCCCCGGACTCTCCAGTGTGATATACTAAATCTGCAAATGCCAAATGGAAGTGAGGAAATGCTGGGCATGAAATATAAGCCAGGTTGGTACACGAGCTCTGGGAAAAAATGTGCCAAGAGATCAGGCAGGCACTGTCCAACTTTTCATCCCTGCTCGTATGGAAATTTCCTAATTGGTAGGTAGCTTTCCTCATGTCGCCAAAGCAATCCTCTACCATAGCCTTTTCCTTTATTCCCTTGAAAGCAATTGGTGTCACCGTTCTGTTCAAGAGTTATTTTGGAAATGAGGTCAAAACAGAGTTATCAGGGAAAGACTGCAAAATACCAGCCCAGGTACCGCGCCACATCCAGGGATGCTCCTACTCTGGCTCTGCGACAGGCCCCACTGGAAGGACAAAACTCTAGAGCCACGCTCATACATCGAACCATCAACTGACATCTCAGCTTAGAATAAGCTTAAATTGGATTCAGTTTTAAGAGGGGCATGCAGAAGTTCATAAATAATTTTTCATATGTATTAAGTGGGTCAGTTCTGGGCTCCCCAACCAGCATCCCCAACCCTGGGCAAATCCCATCACCTCTCTATGCCCCAGCAACAGTGTGTCGCAGTACTGACCTTCTCTGTAATGTGTTTAAAAAAGAATAATCCTGTAGGAGAGGAGGAAGAAGCAGAAAAATAGGCCTTGTCAGCTCATTAATGGGCTTGCCAGGAGGATCATGCCAGCACAGCTCTGCTAGCCAGGCCCCCGGCAGAGATGCAGGCTGAGGAACTGCCTTTGCTAGTGGGGTTTATGATCCCACCTTCCCCAAGGGAATAAGCCAAAAGAAGAAAGAAACACTGCATTTACGACAAGCCATAAGAACAGTGTTTTTTCCTCCATCATAATGCAAAAACCCATCTTTAATTTCTGTCCAAAGACCCACGGCACAGCTGCCCTAAATCTGGCTCCTTCCCCGAAGCCAGTGTTGGTGCAACAGCTCAGGCTCTCTGCCCGCGGCTGGGTAACTCCATGCACCCCATCGGAGCACACTGAGGCACCAGGGCCACCACAAACTGGTCCTCGTGGAGGGTGGCATCTGCCACACCGTGCACGTAAGCCAAATAAGCCCAGCTCCTGCTGTCAACACTGGAGGCACAGTAGTCCCCCTTCCCCATAAAACGCTTTTCTCTGCATTAGCAGGGTACGTGCTGGAACAGTGACTTGGCCTGTATCTGTGCAGCATCTTAAATAACATCCTGTTTTCCTAGAGGTCCTGTTGCACCTCCAGATTTAGGGTTTTACTTTACACCACAACAGGTTCGATCACACTGCAGGGCAGGAGCGGGGAAAAAAAAACATTTTTTCCATATTTGAAAAGTTGACCCCAGCCTTCAAAAGCTTTGATGACAGCTTTGATCTCCAAAGCCTGCATCAGCTTTACCAGCCCCCTTAAGCCAGCCCTTCAGCTACGGCTTTTCTGGTTTTCTCTGCCCACACTTTGATTCCAAAAGCGCATCCAAGCACGTCGTGCTCGTCGGCCTCAAGCAGAGAGAAATGCAGAGCCACAAGTTGCTCAGTCCTCATGGTTTTAGGAGGTTCCAGCGAATCTTGCCTCAGGTACCCATTGCACGGTGGGCTCGGCAACCGCTGGGCGCTCCAGCGGGCTCCACCATGGCCAACGGCCCCGTGAGCCATCACACCCAGCACACAGCACCCAGCAGGACGAGCAAGCGGGTGTGAAACAGGGCGCACCCGGGACGTCACGGTGCTCGCTTTGAAGAGCTTGCTGCCCTGGTTCAACGAGAAGCGAGGTGGAACAGCCCTGCCATCCTTATGCAAGCTAAGGTCACACTGAGTTTGGGCTGGAGTTGCCAAATTTCCCAGAGTGGGGCCGTCGGGAGGGAGCAGGGAAAGAAACGGCTCCACATGGATCAGTTGTGGGTCCAGCCCCATCATGGGGGGCAAGGAACTGACCCCAAGGGAGGACACCAACGCTGTGAGTTGTGGCAGCCCCACCACAAATGATCTAACACGCAGAAAATTGGTTGAGCTACAGGGTGCACTCGGTGTTGGAGCGCCCGGCCCTTCACATACACAGCGTGGTTTATTGATTTACACCGATCCTCAGTGCAGAGGTGCCCAGGCCAGGAGAGCCATCATGGACCACGCCAGCTGGCCTCCAGCACTGTGCCGATGTCACCACGGCATCCTGGCCCACCGCTTCTTCTGTCCTAGCTCACAGCACCTTGTCACTACGTGAACAACCATTTTAAAAAAAAAAAGAAAAAAAAGGAAAGCAGAAATGGGTTAGCCAGATTAAGAAAAACACGATACTGGTTTGAGGCCAAGCTGGTGCCATACAGGTAAAACACACATGACGTAGAGCGACCTGCTCTTTGGGATCCTCCCAAAGTCCTGCGCTAAGGAAATCACAAAGATAAAGGTGGGGAATGGCAAAGCACACAGTAAATGCATAGCACGCCGAAATTTCTTTGTTAAATGAAGGAGCAGAAATATAGGGACTAGTTCTCCTTTCAATCCAATTTTAACCAAGAGAAAAAAAAAGGACTTATGGTTTTGTAACGCTTGTGCCCTGCATAAACGAGAAGCCCTTCCTCCGTCCCCTGTCCTGCAGCATCCACACGCTCTGCCCGGGGACTTCGGGAGCAGAGCCGCTCCCAAAGCAGATTATGGCTTTTGCAGCCCAGTGCTGTTTTGCAATTAGACTTCTTTCTCTCTCTCAGGGCTGAAGCCTCATTAGGAGGGGAGGGCAACGCAATCTGGCCTAGTTTTAAAATGCTCGCTGGAGTAAGGAGAGATTTCGGCACCCGGGGCCAAAGACAGGAATGTCGGCTTTCCTGGCCAAGTCCCTCCCTGTTCTGCCACACAGAAAAAGCTGCAGCTGGAAACTGCAGCAGCTTGCGGGGCTTATATATATTCTGCCTCAGTTTCCCTAGCTGTAAAAGAGAGACAGCAGAGAGGCTGGCAATCACTAGCTGCAAAGGGCACTGTGCCATAACTCAAATCAAGCATACCATGGGTTGGCTTTCTTCAAAGTTGGCCTGATGTACTCCTCAGGCTTTTTTATTTATCGCACTGCATAAAAAACCAGAGTATGTGCTCTTACATTCGTTGTGGAGAGGAAGCCCCATGCTCTTTGTACTTTCCTTTTTCACTGGCAGGCATGGCGACTGCACAGACCTGCTAAAAACCCTATGGACATGCTGAAGGCAGAGAGAAAGCGTTGGGTTTAGGAGAAGCAGGCACGCTGGGTTTAGGAGAAGCAGGCACGCTGGGTTTGGGAGAAGCAGGCACGCTGGGTTTGGGAGAAGCAGGCGCAGGAGCGCTCTCTTGCTCACCCATAACTGATGCTCTCCTCCGCAACCTGAGCACGGCTGACACACAACGCTCCCTTGCCCACGGAGCCGTCTTTTTAGCAGCCCGTCCACTTATGATACCGTTTTACAAATAATAATAGCCTTTAGGAGGCCTGCCTCTTAATGAGTCCTAAATCAAGCTAAAAGGCCACTTGACTGGGTGCGGGCTGAAATGAGGAGCTGCCCTGAAGTACACCCAGCTCTGAGCAGCCCAGGACCGGCGCAGCCCCCTAAATGGAGTTGTCCTCGTTTCCTTCAGCCAGTTTGGGCTGGATGAGGCTCCCTGTCTTCTCTAAGACAAGCAATCGCAAGATAGAGAAAGCAGTGCTGGGGAGGGAAGAGGACATCTTCAGTTACAGCTGCGATAGCTGTAAAGGTTACATGCAGCCATGAAAACGTTACAAACCCATCCATTGTAAACACCACGATTAAGTCAATCCCCACCAACAAAAAAAAAACCAACACTAAATGGGGATTCTGGCCAACTGTATACAAGGATTGCATTATCTCATTTTAAGTTTTAAAAATTGTAATTTTGATCTCAGCTGTACCTCTGGAGTTTAAGGCTTCTCGTGAAAGCTGAGCTAGCTTGTGGTTTAAGAGGACCATCACAGGAGGAAGAGTTACAGTCTTGTGGTCTCTTGGATGAAGTGGGATCATATTGAAATTAAATATGAAGCCTCCAGGCTTTCATGCAAACATTTTGAAGTCTTAAAAGCAATCAGAGAGGGGAAAATGTGTCACTCTTTGCTACACGCCGCTCTTAATCAGGCCACTGAAATTTCCTTTGTGCAGAAGTGCTTTAGCAAATGAAATCAGGGCTGCAAAACAGCCTTTATGTAACAGCGATGATTTTTCCCTTCTGCGCTAAGAGCTGTGCCAGTTCTCCGCTTCTTGGTAATTGCCGTACTATCCATAAGAGGAGTATTTAACTTGATGCGCCACCGGAGCGGCTGCTCAGCTCCAGGCGCTGCCATTGCCGGGCAAACGCCACTGCTGGCAGGGCTAACGCCAGTCTGATCACAGAAGGGCCAAACCAGGGAAATATTGGACAAAAAAAGCAGCCTGTGAAGCTAGGAAATTGAGCTGGGGGCCCCAGTGCTACCAGTACACATTTGCAGGTGGTGGTGGTGGAGGTGCTTGCAGGGCATCGTGCAGCCCAGCTCAGGGCGGCTCTCCTGGCTCAGCCGCCGGAGACATCCCCGAGCTTCCCAGGGATGAGATGGCTACAGACGGATCCACACCAGATATAGGATAACATCTGGAGAGTGATGGTACAGATGGGAGGACCCCATGCCTACATGAGCCACGTTGGGGGACTTGGGGGTCTTTATAGAGGCTTAATGGGTGCTTAAATAAAGGCACTGCCAAAGCATCTGATGAAAGCACCGAGCCTCGGTCCGCAGTGAAACCCGAGCGTGAGGAACAGCACCGCCTCACCTCCGAGTCCTTGTCCAGCTGGTTCCTGACCACAATCATGTTGTACAGCACCCGGTCGTCATCCGCCTCGGTGTGGGTCACGTCGTGCGGGGTGCTCCACAGGTTCTGCTCCTCGTCCCGCGCCAGCGTGGCTCCGAAGGAGGCGTAGGGGTTGTTGTTACTGCAGAGCGGGGGAGAGGCGAGGCAGTGTTAGCTACCGCAGCATCACACCGCCGCCTTTTACCTTCCCAGGGTAAAGTGCCCATTTCTGTGGCATCCCCTCTCGCAGCCCAGTGTGCTGCCGGGGAGAGAGGAGGAAGAGGAGAAGGGGGGAATGGGAAGGCAGTCAGAGCTTTTTGCCTTAGCAAACATCCTGACCGCGCAAGCCATGGTTCAAACCAGGCAGTGCTGCCATGAAACCAAAGACATCAGACACGGGCATTTGCTAAAGACATCAGATATTATTTGAGCAGCTAGGATGGAGGAACTGGGAGCACCCATTTGTAAGGATAAAAGGTGGCATCTCCCTGTTGCTCCCGCAGCCCCCTGCCCTGCTCCCCATCACGCCTTCCCACCCCAAAGCCTGTGAAAGCCCCCCCAGCCTCTCCAAGCTTAACGTGGGAACAGTTCTAATTAATTTAGACTCAAAAATCCCGGCGGCTCCAGAGGGTATTTTCTCTCTGCCTGGCTAACTCTGCAGCCGTGCCAAGGTCCCAGCGGCACAATCTATCCCCAGGGAGACTTTGTGCGCAGAGGGATATGCCTTGAGCAGCAGGCAAGGGGATGGCTGCCTGCAAAGCCTCTCCCTTGCCTCTTGGCCAAAGAAGCAGCTTCTAGCCATCTTGTCCTCACAGGCAGTGCCGTTGGGCACGGTTTTATTTTGGACAAAATGCACGCCACCTTTGCTGAGGGAGCTGGGACTGGTTAGCCCAGGGAAGAGATAGCTCAGGGGGATCTTATCCATGTGTGTAAGTACCTGATGGGAGGGAGCAAAGGAGATAGAGCCAGACCCTTCTTAGTGGTGGTCCATGATAGGACACACATAGAAATATAGGAAAGTCTGTTTAACCGTAAGAAAAATATGTTCTAGCGTAAGGGTGGGTGAACACGGGCACAGATTGCCCAGAGAGGCTGGGGAGTCTCCATCCTTGGAGACACTCACAGCCCAACTGGACATGGTCCTGGGCAACCTGCTCCGGCTGACCCTGCTTGAGCAGGGGTTGGACTGGATGCTCTCCAGAGGTCCCACCTCCACAACGATGTTTCTGTGTGACCCAAGGGCTCTGTTTTCTCCCCAGCAGCCCAAACCCCACCGAATCAAGCAGGCAATCCCCATAGACGAAAACCCACCCTGGCAGCTCCTACCTGAGAGGTACAGCGATGCACTGAGCTGCACAAGGACCTGTGCCAAGGCACAGAAAGGACGTGTAGCCCCATCTTTATTTTGGGGATGGAAATGTCCTCAGCATGCTTGTGAACTCTGGGCTTTATTTGCTTAGCTGTCAGCAAAGCAGAGCATCATCTTCTGGGAAGGCTGTCCTCACCGAGGCGAGGAGCTTTTCTCTGCACTGGTGGCAGTTCTGTGTTTTATGGCTTTACGTTGCTACTGGGACGTGCATTTTTAAAATATGGTTATTTAATTCTGCCGGGAGAACTTTTAGCAGAGGATTTCCATAATGTTTCTAATCAAGATGTCCAGACACTTGAGCAGAACAACACAAATGGCGAAATATTTTCGGCCTTACCCAATAGTTTCATTAGCCATCCTGTGGCAATCCCTGCTCACTTCTTGTTAGAACAACCCACTGTTTATTCTGCTACCCAAACCCCATTCCTTTCGCAAGGAACCCATCCAGCGAAACCTCAGATAGCACTGTGGGCGCTTTAGCCTTGATGCCAAGCCATGAAAAAGATGGTAAGAGGAGCTCCAGCACACAGATAAAATAGGAAAAAATCATTCACATCAGCATTCCTGCAGGAAGGTTAATTAGACTTTCAACAAGCCAAAAACCTGAGCAACAGGTAATAAGCTAAAAGATAATCTCTTATTATCTCTCATTAAAGACAAGCAAACGAATGTAACTTGGAGGGTGTGGATGGCATAACTCAGCTGTTCCTACACCGGAGCCAGCGTGGGTTCGGCTCAAACCGTTTTTCAAATGTGGAGCAGGTAGGATCCCAGCCTGGAAGGGATCACTCAGGAGCCAGCCGTGCTGTCAGCAGGAGTTCGGTCCCATCCTGCCTTCGACAGGCTTCTTCCCACTCGGTGACTTACCGGTGACTTAACATCTGACTTACTTTAAAAACCAGTATTTGGCAATAACACTAACACACCTTAGCTTTTACGAGCCACTCCCTCACAGCCTGCAAGGCACTTCCCAGTGCACCTCTTATTTCCAAACGGCGGCACGGAGCATCCAGCAGCCTGTAAGGGATGCGGGCAGTGCCCAGGAATCAGCAAATCCATACAAGCACGGAGAGCTCTGCCAACAGCGAGCACCCCCAGAGCGCACCGGACTTCCAAGCAACATTTAAAATGAAAAAATGGGAGGAAAAAAAAGGAGCACGTGAACGGCGACCTGCTTTGCAGGTTACAGGAGTCTCCGTGGGACCAGGGAGGACTCAGACCATTTCACACTCTGGGCTTTATCCAGAAAATGGTGAGCGCTAATGCTTCATCAACAAATTCCTGCTCCAAGGGGCTTGCAGTCCAGATTAAACCCATTTCAGGATTCAGAGCCCAAATTCTCAGTTTATTTGCATCCTGAGGAACACCATCCGAGCCAGATCCCACCTTCTCACATGGAGAGGCAGCCAGGCAGCCTGGATGCTTTGCTGCATTTTGGCCGGGGTTTCTTTTCCCAGCCCTGCACTAGGGCTGTGCCTATATCCGCGCTCCATCCCCACCTCCATGCACAGCGCTGGCTGCTCTCACTGGCCTCGTCGTGGCTTGCAGCCAGCCTTGTATCGCTCGGGTAATAGATGCACCACATTATACTCATATTACCTCCTCCTCACTGTTTCGTTCTTTGACACGTCGCATTTTTGAGACTGCAACCACTCCACTTGGCGAAAATAAGGTGAAAAGTCATGAAGTCAACATTTCGGTAGCAACACCAGCTCCCAAAAACTAAAACTCAGCTAAAAGATCTGAAATCTCAAGCAAGTCATTCATTTTAAACAACGCTGTGATAAAAATAAAAATACAGCAAGCGTGCTCCTACAAGATCCCGGCTCTGAAATAAAACCCCAAAATCCTCCCAACTAGGGACAAGCCAGCGATTAGGCTGTTGGATTAATCATGCTGGCACACTTGTGCAAGAGCAGGTGCCTTTCGAATGCCCAGCATTTATACGGGCTTTCCTACTTATAGCCAGCATTAATTGGATCGCCGGCGGAAGGCATGTTACTAAAGAAAGGTGCCCGGTGAGGGACAGCCACCCCGGCCGGCCAGGCAGCAGGAAGGAGCCTCTCCACACGTGTGCTCGGCTCTCGTTAGGTTAATACCGATTTCCTGGCCTGGAGGCCCCATGCTCAGGATTATTATTTAGGTAACTGCTTTACCAGCACGAAATCAGGACATTTTAAGCCCTGTTGCCTGCTCTGCTATTACCCGACACCTATGTAGGCCACACCGGGAGCATCCCACCCTCCTTGAAATGCCTCTGTCCCACCGACGACACAGGGAGGGCTTGGTCCTTGCCCTGTCCCAGGGCTGGGATACCCACTGCGGGCTTCGGCGGCGGCCAGGATCCCGGCTGGCAGCTGGGGAAGGAGGGAGAGGTGTTGCAAACCCCGGGCACAGACGTTTTGCAACATGCAAAACCTCCTTACGTGCTTGCACAGCTCACAGCTCATCTCCACGACTCAGGGCTTCATCTTTTTGTACGAAAATCCCCCCCCACCTCACGGCTCTGTGCACAAGACAGATGCGATCGATAGCAGGAGAGAAAAATCTGCTCTCTAGAGATCAGCACGCACGCTGCTTTTACATAAAGCTGGTTCCAGCAGTGCGGCGACGTCTCCTTTCCAGCACCCCCGGCCCGGGAACAGAGCTCTGTGCAGCGCAGAGCTGCCCGACGGTGGGACACGACCCCCTGGGTAGTGATGCGGGGACCGAGGCACCCCTGCTCGCAGGTGGGACCCCTTTTTCTTCAGCGCCTTGGCCTCCTCTATTGAAATCCCACCGCGGAAAGACAAAAGCTGAACGGTTCCTATGGCGAGAGGCGCACGGGAAACTCCAGAGAGATGCCGCTCTGGGTTCAGCTTGCTAAAACTTAACCGTAAAAAACCCCACGGCAGGCAGCATCGGTGTGCATCGCACCACGAGGTGTCAGAAACAACCCGGCCCCTATGGTAAGCCAACCCAGGCGGAAAGAGAACTGAAAGCAGCTTGTTATCTTGGGGAGAAAATCCCTTTGGAGCCTCGTCCGGCTCTCGCAGGGAATGGCCAACTCCCTACGGAGAGCAGCGGCTGTTAAATCACTGGAAACTGTTTTGGGGGAAAATGGGGCTCGGCTTGACGCGAGAGGGGCAGCCAACCTGCGGGAAAGGGCTTTGGGGTCCGGACGGTGCCGGCGTGGGGGTGAAGAGGGGCTCACGCGTGGCCGTGGAGCGGGCAACCCATCTGCGGTGGGAGCATCCCTGCTCCCGCGCAAGGCGGGGGGGCTCAGCCCCATCCCTCCAAGGGGGCCGGGGGTTAGGGAAGGGGACGGCGAGGGGGGGGGGTCTCACCTGAGCAAGGGCTCCTTCTCGGGCGCAGCCGCCTCCCCTCCGCAGCAGCCGCAGCAACCGCCCAGCGAGCGCAGCCAGGCCGCCAGCCCCATCGGCGCCGCCGGAGAGCCGCGCTGGGCGGGCCGGGCTG
>VZTQ01004277.1:135383-283523 GCA_013400755.1 Pelecanoides urinatrix | reverse complement strand
AACGCGTTCGTGGCCTCCGACCCTCGCGCCCCGGCTGAAACGGGCCATCACGGGCCATCGCAGCATGCCAAAAAACAGAAATCCCCCCCTTTCCAATCCTCCACACCACTACGCTGCCAGGCTTGTTCCCGCTTGGCTTCCACACAGGGCGGTGATCCTGGGAACTGCAATGGGAAATGGGCAGGGAGGGATGGACTCAGCCGTCTCCTGGTGCAGGGTTTTTTGGAGGAAGGAGAGAAAAGCCTAAAAGATTGCCCTCTTCCCCTTTATTTCTCCCTTTCTTACACTGAATATTCCTATCATCTGCCTTGCTCAGACCCCAAGGAAGAAGAAAAAAGCTTAAATGCTGAATTAAGATGGTCCTGGATCTCATTTAATCGCCACAGGTTTGATTGCATTTCAGAACAGACCATCAAGCATCAGCCAGTCCCCAAAGCAATCGCTCCAAGGTGCGCGTCCTGCAGAATCATTTAATTTTAGTACAGCAGCTTCCTGACACCACTGAATTTTTTGCTTATCCCAGCAGATATAATAATGTCATCTACTATATCCTCATGGCCAGCACACGCACACAAGGAAAGGTGAAACAAAATCAATTGGCACTCACATTTCTCTCCCTCTTTTTAATTCCCGGGCTTGTTAATTCATCCTCAGTGAATTTACGGCCCCTTGGAGGCCCAAGAGCCCTGGAAAGTGAAGCTCTGTGCTAGCGAAGGCACAACCATTTTGTAACAGTGCTGCAAAGTGTCATAAAGGAACGTACTCGGCTCAGGGACTTCAAGGCATCCGAATCCAGCCCTAATGAGGTTTCCCTGATGGTTATTCCACACAGGGGGATCGAGTGTGGAGGCTCACAGACCCCTGCCAGGGTGCAGAAGCAGCCGGGGCAGAAGGGGGAATTCAGCCGGAGCACATTTAGGAGGAGTCAACGGAACTGCATGGACACTGCAACCATCACGCACAAACCCAGGCAGCATCAGCGGTGGCTTCTCCTATGGACTCACCTCCCCTCTCCAATTCTGTACCCACCAGAGGAGACGGAAGGTGGGAAACCTCTGGGCACTTGAATGCAGGGGCTGAAGATGGAGGTAGATGTATGTGGTGCTTCTCAGAAGGTGTCTTGCCTTAGTCTTCACATCTGATGCTCTCCAAAAAGCGCTGGAGCCCAAGAGTCCTCCATATCTCTTTGAGATCTAGTTGGCCCCCAAGTGTCTAAAAATAAACATTTCTGGTAAGGAGAAAAGAAACCCCACTGCCAAACTATGGGTGGGCTGCTTCTCCCGCACAGGTCCAGCCCTCTCTCCAATTTGCTGCACTGGGAGCTGCGCCGGCAATGAATTTCAGCAGCAAAAGCCAAGAGCACCGCAAATCTGATGGGCCTGCCGGGATCCCATCGGGAACACGCTGTTCTTGCAAACGCCAAAATCACCATCTGGTACTTTTGCATCAGCCACCTTGGGAAGCCACCAGGCCGAGACGACTGCAGCACTGGATTGTGGTGCCACCAAGGTGAGTTGGGACATTTGCATCTGTTTAAGACCATCGGGTAACGAGAGATCAATGGCTCTACAGTTACAAATGTATTGGAGACAATAATAAGCTGTTGGTGCCGCTGTCGTCAGCAAATAAAGACGCAGGATGAGCCAGGAAACACAGAGGAGCCTCTGGTCCCTGCGTGGGGAACGGGAGATCTCAGCATGCTCTGCCACAGATTCTCACCTGGTTTCTTAATTTATTGGCCCCACAATCAGTCTTTCCATCTTCCTTAATTACAAGGTGAAATCATGGGAGAAGGACTTGTTTCTTATTGCTTCCAGAAGATCCCAGCGCTGGGGCTTTGCTCTCAGCCAGGGCTTTTGGCTTCCCTGTGTGCTGTGCATCCATCATTCATAAGGAAGGATTTACGGCAGGATGAGCTAAGGGGGGAGGCAGGATTTCAAAGTCAAGGGTGCTCTGCCTTCGCAGACTTCCTCCTCTGCCCTCAAGCTTGCCCCCGCCTGCCTTTATTTCATCTCCAACCTTTTGTGTGCCTGAGCACAAGAATAACCAGCCAACGTGCTGGCCCCTATTAAAAGGATCCGGCAAGTGGCAGTGACACTTACTGGCATGGGCACGGATGCACATTCCCCAAAATAGTCACTACTGCAGAGATTCCTTTCTCCCTCTCCTCTCCCTCACTGGTTGATCCACTGGGTCTCTCTTTCATCTGTGCTCTCTTTTCACACGAGCACTGATTTTTTCTGGGTCGCAGATGCCAGGGGATGGGCAGGGACAGCCCCGATCCCAGCCGAGACCTCGAGGCACAGCTATAACACACACAGCCATGCGATCAGCTGAGACATCCTTCATTTGTGGCTAACTCCCTTCCCTACAAGGAGATTTTATCCCGTGCCCCGCTGCTCATAAGCCAAGAGAATTATGTTCTTCATTAATTTAAAGTCTGAGCCCTCTAGGTTTAAAAAGAGCCTTGTAGAAATACCAAGTATTTTCCAATCCCTTTATTCCTCGTCATGATAATAAATCTCGTTCCTTTTCCAGTGGAGAACAAATAAACAGCTGAAAGTCTCCCAAGAGCCGAAGCCTTACTGGGGTCATAAAAGCAAATAATTTTCTTCACAAGGTAAGAGAAATATCACCGGTGTCTTCACAGTGTAAATAACCCGGGCGACAGAACCAGAAGCGATGCTCTGGGGAGCAGCGTGCCCTGAGCATTCCGCCCATTCCCCCTCGGGCGCTGTGGTCCCATTACAGTTTCATATCACCGCTACCTTCTTGGTGGGGAGGGACTCCGGGCTGGAGACATTGGCATGGTATTTAGTTGTTCCTAGTGAGCAAGAGGCTGCTGGTTACAGACTCTTTTGACTCCTCAGTGTAGTTATCACCTAAATACACGTCCCCCAAGCTCCAAGGCTGTCGGGTGGGAAGGAGGATGGCATCAGCCCCATCCTGGATCAGTATCCTGGTGATGGGGAGGTTGGCCCCAGTCTGCCCAGCCCTCCCGCAGCGGCTGCTCACCCCTTCTGCCCGCCCTCTGGGTGTCTTCCCTCCAGTGCAGTCCAGCAAAGAGCTGCCACGTCAGTCAAAGCCGAAATGAAGTTTAAACCAATTAAATTTGTAAATGAAATGCAGCACTGCAACGGGGCGATTTGCCTCCTCTTCCTTTAGCTCCATGCCGCACGCAATCCATTTGCAGGATTCAGTGTGCCCAGGCCAGCGCTGCGTAGGATGGGGCTGGGCATCTTCCACAGGTCGTGCTGAGGAGTCAGAGCAACGTCAGGTGAAATACGGACATCACCGGGGGGGGCACAGCGCACTCCTCGAGATGCGCACTGGGTCTGGATTTCTTTTCCTGGGATAACATCCTGGAGCTCATTACAAGCAGTAACGATGGTGCCAGCACCTGCGCCGTGATCCTACTTGTCCCAGCTGCTCTTGGGGAATTGCCTGGTGTTCAAAATCTCTAAAAACGAGGCCACTTATTTCATGCCACGGCACTGCTTTACACAGATCCGAGAGTCGGTGTGTCCCCTCCTTTACCTTCCTCCCACGGGCAGGGGCAGGATGCAGGTGGTGCCGAATTAAAAGCAGCAAGCCCGTGACTCGGCGTTGGCTATAGAATTGCTGCAATTTTAAGGTCTATGTTTAAAAACCTGGCCAAAGGGGCACCTCTGCTACTGGGGAAAAAGGATTCAGGACTCACGTCGTCTACGAGAGGCCAAGTCCTGCAGCATCACCTCTACACAGCTGCCAGCAGCAGCGGGCAGAGACGTCCAGCTCGAGGAAAGGAGGGGAACAAGAAAAACTATGAGTATCCCAAACCCCTTCACGTGCCATGCATCTTCTCGGCACCTTGAGTTTGGCGAGATGTGGTTAAGTGGCGTTCCTCTCCATCCGTACCTACCAGCAACTACAGCAGAATTCCCTCGTGAGGATGCGGCTGGCCAGAGCTGGGGTTTTCCCTCAAATTCCTCTAGGTAGGTGTGGGAAGGCAACCTGGAGTGTTTTCCAGGTAGGGGATTATCCATGGAAAAGGTGGAGAATTGAACCCTCTGAGCAAGTCATTTTGTAATTATTTTAGTACTCAGAGCCTCTAAAATTGGGACAACCTCCGAAAGGTGTAGCTTGGTGTATCTGGCAGCGTTAGAGCTCCGTGGGCAGGATCCTACGGGCAGAGGCTGGCGTAGGAGTGGCGTAACCTGGAGGCGAGTGGGACACTGGCTTCATGGCAGAGGAGGAGGGTGGAAGGAGGGTGAATGACACACCGTTAGGGAAAAGAGAAAACTCATTATGATTTTTTAAGTGGCCCAGGTAGAAAACCAAAGGGCCCAGAGCTGCGATGTCTGGGCTTAAAATACAGTCATGGAGAAAATAAATGAGGGTTCGTTTTCCACTTGAGAAATAGGTGTAATTAATTAGAAGGCGTTTATGAGTTTTCTAACAACCGTTTTGTAGCTGCAGGAGAAGAAGCCGGTTAAGAGTTCTCCTCATGAAATTAGGGAAGATTATTCTGCCAGAAAGTTATTGCTAGGGAGAGTGTGAACACAATTACAGAGCCAGGCTTGCTCCGAGAGTGACATTTCTATTCTGGATAAAACGGAGCAGCTCTTCCTCACCGGCACCAGAACAAGGGAGGGACAGAAAGGAAATCTTCAGAAATATCAAAGCATCTGGTTAAGGTGACATCGGATGTTTTGTTTTCATGAGGCAGCACTGTTTTTCTTGGATGTCAGGTCATTACACTGAGAACAAGAATTCAGTATAATATTTACTGATGTGCAGTGAAATGAACCACAATAATAGAAACAAAATGGCTTTTTCTGTATCAAGATGAGACATTTCGGCGCTGCGGAAATGACAGCGCTGTTGGTGAATAACACTGGCAAATGATGCAGGAAGACTGACAGAAGTCTCATTTGGGCTTTTTTCCCCCAAATAGATTGATTTTTATTTTTTTAAAAGTTTCAGAGTGAGATGCATTCCCAATGAAAAGAAAAAAACCAAAACACCTCTCTGGAAATGGTGCGAGTGGCTGCAGTGAAACCCCCGCGGCCGAGCGGGGAGGACCGCTGTGGGAGGGAAGGTGAGGACACGGGGCGGGCTGGGACTGCTGGCAGCGGAGGCGCACGGAGAGGCACCAGAAGCACTCACGCAAGTACCTCTCTATCTCCCACGGACAGGAATTGATCTCCTGGCCATAGGCGAGGTTGGGGCTTAGCTTGCTGATGCTGTTTGGAAAAGCAAAGCTCTGGGAGCCGGTTTGCCACTGCATTCTGCAGAGGCACAAAGGTGGGGAGGAGGCAAGGCTTTAAGAAGAGTAGGTGTAGAGCCAGTATCTTATGTTTTCCTTTTCTGCATTAAGGTTAGGATTTGGAGGTCTATTAATTCAGGACCCCACTATATAATTTAAATCCGCAGGGCCTGTAGGTTTGGGGAACAAGTCGGGAAGATCCCAGGGCGCTTTGGTATTCCTTAAAGCCTATGGTTTTAATGAGTGGGCTGGCAGGAATGAAGGACAGTGTCTGATTCTCTATGCCTGGGATATAATTCACACTTGGGCTAAGGCTCAGCAATCCAGAGGTCAAGGAGACCAATTTCTTGCTGCATGGTACAGGGCCGTCAGAGATTAGCTGTCACTTGGAGAATATAAATTGGTCTGGAGTTGGGGTAGGAAATCAAAAGTAGCTGAATCCAGTGTGCCAAAAGCTGGGAGAGCTTAGAAAAGGACTGGTGCCATTTGCAGCCCATGCCTGGCTCACGTTTTCTTTTACTGTAGGCATTTGGTCTGAGTTGTAGCCAGAGGATAATCAGTGAAATATCATCTGTACACGGCCCATGAGAGCAGCCCGCGCTATGGGGACCTCACAGCTAGGAAAAGGGCAGGTGACTGAAGCCTGGGACGCATCCCTCCCAGTACGCATTCATGCTGTCAGCAAAGTACAGGCAAAATTAGGGGATCTAAACCCCAAAGAGGCCGGACTCTTGCCAGATGCTGCAAGACACAGCGGGTTATGAAAACACAGGGGCCTTTGGTGCTTGTGTTGTACTTTCCCTTGGTGCAGAGATGTACCCCTGGTACAATTAAGCAGCAGGTGACCCAAATGAAATACTCAGGGCGCAAGCCCTGCAACTTCCATGCTTTGATTCAGCAAAACCTCTCCAAGGTGGTTTCCATCTTCAGCCCCTGGATAAGTTCCACAGCTTCACCTTAAAATTAGGATGGGCTTAAAGGCTGTGCTAATTAGCATAGATTCACAAGCTCTGTGCAAAATACAAACTGAAGTGAACGTGCTGCAGGTGAACCATGGCTCTGCGAGCTTCAGCTGTATGTAATAAGCATTACTCCAGTGTGCAACGGGGTAAAATCCTGCCCCAAATCAGGGGAGGGGCTTTGCCTAGTCCTGAAATACCAATGCTCTGTGCTCTTAAATTGGCTGCTGGGGTTATACAGGCTCTGTTTATGCCTTTTCTCTTTCTGCTGGATAACAGGAGGGGACTGCAGCGCAGCCAGACCCCTGTGAGTATGGCTTTGGGTGCCTGCAGCATTTGAATCCTGTTCTGCTACTTCCCAGCATCTGCTGGCCTTCACACCCGTGTCCCCACGTTGCAGGGCTGCTGCGCGTCCCCCCCGTTCGTGGGCATTTTGAAAGCTGTCTTTCGTTAATACCCCCAGAAACCGTGTAAAGGCTAAGGCTCGGCTCTCGGCCTCCAGGACCTCGCTGGGATGGAGACTCGGGAACCCGCCTTCTAGTTTTTGTCCCCTCCGGCCGGGCAGCGGGAGGAGCAGCCGGGGCGGGCGGTACCGGGGCCGGCCCCTGCCCTCCCCTTTGGTCCGGTCCCGCCGCTCCCAACTGGGGGGTGCTGGGAGCTGCTGGTGCCGGGAGGTAAAGGAGGTAAGAGGAGGGGTGAAGCTGCCCGGGGGCGGTGGGAGAAGCCTTCTCCGAGCGCATGGAAAGCACCCGGAGGACTCTCCTCCAAGCAGCTCCCTGCTGGGAGCGGCTAGTCCTGAGCTGGGTAAGCCGCTACCTAGCTCAGCATCTCTTCTTGCATCGCAAGATATAATAACCCTTTATCGCCTGATGTCGGATATTTGTGCGTCACTTGAGAAACTCCCCGTTGCTGCATCCTTCTGCCCACCTCGCTCGCCGTGAGCAGGCGAGAGGGTGCGGTTGCCCATCAAAGGAGGCAGGTAGTCCTTCTGGCTGGCTCTTGGGGTCTGTCATCAGACCACTGAGCTATTGCTGGCTCGGGCACCGAGATAAACAGGATACGGCTGAGAGCCTTCCGGAGCAGCACGATGGGCGTAGAGCAGCGTGCTGGCAGCTGCTGGGCCTCGGCCCCAGAGACCCTGCCTGGTGGGTGCAGGGACCGTGTGCTTTATAGCAGCTGGGGGGTTAAAATGGTGGGTAAGCAGGGGAAGGCTGTGCGCTGCATCTGTGAAGGCAGGTCTGACGGCTGGGGCGGATGGTGCTGCGGGCACGGGGCTGAGCTGGCGGGAGGCCGCAGGGGCCCTGCGGTCAGGCCGGGCTCGCCTCCGCCTGTGGTTCTGGGTGACTGGTTTAATGGGGCTCTGGATTTAAAGGAGACTTTGAGCATTTCTGGGGCAGGAAGGGGTGAAAAAAATACCAGGCAGTTCAGAAAGCACAGGGTGGAGTTGCTGTGATTGTTTTGCTAATACTAAAACATGGATTTCCTTAAAAAAAAAACAACTAAACTTTTCTGCTGTTAGTTTTTCTGATGCTCTGCTCATCACCCCCACCCCCCCCAGATATTCCCGCTGTAATGGTGATTTATTTCAGAAGACACCCAGGTGGGTGGGGAAAGCCAAGGACTGAGGAAAAAAAGGGTTTAAAAACCTAGAATGCTTTTCCTTGTCAGACACTGCTGGTTTGCTTCTGCATTTAGCTTATACCGGGGGGAGGGATGCTTGGGGAGCAGGTTCACGCTCCCTCGCTGGAGCCTCGCGGGCAAAGTCCTCCCCGGGCCCCTGCCAGGAACTGGAGACTTTAGCACCTGCAGTCACAGGCTAAGGAGGCAGGAGGAGTTTGATCCTGCAGTGACAAACCCGGCTTGCTGCCTCCTCTCAGGTGCCAGGTTGCCCAGGCATGGCCACCCAGATGTTCGAGGGGAGAGGGCATGCGGCCGTCTACCAGAAATACAGGTTTGCACCATGCAAAGAGCTGCAGCAAACCATCCTCGCCTACCTGCAGGGAAAGGTGAGTGGGGTATGGCTGGGCTGCAGGAAAAAACAGGGCTAGTAGTAGTAGGTGGGTATTTGTGGGCAGGTGGTGGTAGTAGGTGGGGGGGTGAGGGGAGGTGGTGGTAGTAGGTGGGGGGGTGAGGGGAGGTGGTGGTAGTAGGTGGGGGGGTGAGGGGAGGTGGTGGTAGTAGGGAGGTATTTGTGGGGAGGGGGTGNAAAGGTGAGTGGGGTATGGCTGGGCTGCAGGAAAAAACAGGGCTAGTAGTAGTAGGTGGGTATTTGTGGGCAGGTGGTGGTAGTAGGTGGGTATTTGTGGGCAGGTGGTGGTAGTAGGTGGGTATTTGTGGGCAGGTGGTGGTAGTAGGTGGGTATTTGTGGGCAGGTGGTGGTAGTAGGTGGGTATTTGTCCTGCTGGGAGTGTTACCTTGCTTGGTGCCACAGGGAAGAACAAACCAACAGAGCTCAGGGCAAGATGTGGGCACAGAAGAGCCTTTGCGCAGGTTGTGCCATGCCGAGGCTGTTCTGCTGCGGATGCTGGGGGAAGGAATGGGGTAAAAGCACAGAAATGGGGTGGCCGCCTGCTGAGATGCATCCACTCCTCCCTGCAGAGGGCAGACCCTGCTGAGCTGGTGGTGGATGTCGGCTGCGGGTCCGGACAAGGCACCCGCTTCCTTGCCGAGCACTTCAAGAAGGTGGTGGGAACGGACATCAGCGAAGCGCAGATCCAGGAGGCCAGGAAGGCCCTCTCCCCACCCAATGTCTCCTACCTGTGAGTGTCGGGGGAGCAAGCTCAGCTGAAGGCAAAATTCGGGTCCTCACACGGAGGTGGTGTTTTGTGAGTATGATTGTTGTAAGAGTCAGCTGGCACCAAAGAAAATCCCATTTGATGGGATTCCTGGTGTGAATGGGCATTATCCTAGATTTACGGTAGCCATGGTCTTGCATCCCAAACGCTTATCATAGACTCCAAAAAATGCCCACTGACTTCATGTCCTACTCCCTAATTCCCGTATTATACCTTGCCTTTTTTCCTTTCCCCTTCCAGCGTGTGCCCTGCAGAGGAGCTGCCGTTCGAGGATGCCTCGGTGGACCTCCTCACTTCATTTACGGCCGCGCACTGGTTTGATATCAAGAAGTTCATGAGAGAAGCAAACCGGGTGGTTAAGCCGGGTGGTTGTGTGGTCATCAGCACCTACACCGTGGATATGAGTCTGCGCTACAGAAACTGCTCTGAAAAGCTGACCAAAGTCTTCAGGGAGGTGAGGTGATGAAACCTAAGCCTTGGGGCTTCCTCTCCTGCCCAGACCAGGGGGAAATGTGTAGTACTTAGATACAGAAAGGAAAGCAATGGGCTTGGGGGCTGGGACTAGAGGACTCCTATTACTGGGTGACGCAGAGGGATGGTTAAATACAAGGACAAGGTCGAGATGGGGTGTTTGTGGTTCCCACCCAGTGCTGGGGCTGGCTGGATGAGAAGAGGGACATCAGGACTGATAGGGCAGACTTTGGTGTGGCAAGGAGGGCTGTGGAGCAGATTTGGGGGGCTGGTATTGTCAAAGAGACTTCTCCTGTCACTCTGATCACAGTGAAAAGAATGGGAAGTAGAAACTGGAAAGAGGTTTTCTTAGTGATGTTTCTTGACAGAGTATTTTAACAACTCGCTAAAAGGAGACATTTCGCTATGAGTAACAGCAGATAGGACCCTTATCTCTATAACAAAATAAGATCCTTGAATTCTTGACACTGAGCAAGATTTTGGTGAATTTTAATGCAAGGAGTATTTTAAAAAAAAAGTACACGTAAAAATGCATCAGATCTACGGCCAAGCAAACCTGAGTTAAGTGGAAACTGAGAGCTCCAAGTGATTTTGTTTGTTTTTTAATATGCTGTCTTTACAGTCCTGGGATCTGCTTTTAAAATACTCACATAATAGAATAAAACTCGTCTTGGAAGACTATGAAGAGATCTTTGAGGCCTTGCCATTTCCAGACAAGAAGAGGTGAGCAGAAACTCCTCGGCACAGCACCAGGAGTGGATAGAGGTGGTGTCTCTGCTCCTCCGTGGGGCTGCTCTGCCACCGGCCCAGTGAGGCCACAAGGGAGCTGGGTCTGCCGGAGCAGGTGGCTGCTGGATCCCAGCAAATGCCTTTGCATTTCCACTCCACTGGATTTAATGCAGCTCTACGCTGAGCTAGCAAGTGTGGTCTAGCAGCTGCAAGGACCCTTCCTGCTCAAAGCAAATGGGTTAGGTTTTTTTTATTGTTGGTTTATGACAATTTGAGGCTTCTGGGAAGATCACTGAATGGATGAAGGGGAAAACTGGAGGGAGAGAAAGAACCTGCCCCAGATTTCCAGGGAGCTGGCACCTGCCTCCCCAGCGAGGCATGGGGCAGGGACTGACTCTGCAGGCAAAAAGGATGCGTTGGCAGTGGTGTTGCAGAGGCGTTGGTGTCCTGGCTGCTGGAGGGGAATGGGCTCTGCAGGTAGGTTTGCGCTGAAAGGGCTGTTCAAGTCACAGACTATGTTAGATGGTCCTTGGGACCATCTCTGCTTCTCCAGTAGTGCATCATTTAAAGCTCCTGACCCACCAAATGCCACAATCAGGTGTTGTTTCTATCTGTTGGACCTTTGATGGTGTCAGGTATTTTATTCACCACCGCCTCAATCTGTTGTCCTTGTTCCACTGCCTTTGCGACTTAACTTGGCAATGCTCCCTTCTCCCCTGTCTCCCTTCTAGAATCACTGACATCTTTGACAAAATTCCAATGACGGTTGCTGGTGTAGTTGGTTACCTGGAGTCTGTCTCTCCGTATCAAGCCTTTATGAAGAATGACCCCGAAGCTGCAAAATCCCTCCTCCAAGAGACTGAAAAGAGGTGAGAAAACCGCTTGGGAAAACAAGCAGGACATGGAAGACCCCTCTTTCACAATGAATGAAGGATGAGGTTTGGGGACCCCTTCAAAGCCAGAAGTGAGCTGTGCAGCGATATATTCCCTCCTTCCCCCATGTGGATGAATATTTGTCAGAGGTTAAACAGCAGATCCTCAGCTGATCACAGCGTGATTCACCTCAGTTTGAGTCAGTTGATTTAAACTTTAAGTCCATGTAGCTGTATGGTGTTCTTGCACTGATGTATCCATGTAAGCCCCATGTCAGAGGTATCTTGAGTTTCTTTGCCTTGCTCTTCATGAGCAGAGGGCAGGAAAAATATTGAAGCTTCTTAAGCTATTTTGGCCCACAACAAGGGCCGGCTGCAAAGCCGGGAAGGGGAGGCATCCCTCTGCCTGGTAACTTATTCATTGACCAGAACAACCCTTGTGCATGTGTTGGAAGTATCTGCCATCAAGACCTCCTGCTTTGGGTGGAAGAGATGTACCTCTGGTTGTGGATGTTGCTGGGAGCTGGCTGGGCAGAGCGAGACCCTTCCTCTGCTTCTTGTTTCAGGATGCTGGAGACGATGGGAGCTTCTTCTCGTGAAACCCCAGTGGAGTTCTGGGTGAGGCACGTCTGTGTGCTGGGGTGCAAGGGACGGTGAGAGGAAAACCCTTCTCCTGATCTGCTGCTGGAAGGGAAGGAAAAAGTGGGTTGTCTCCTAATACCCAACTTGTAACCATCCTTATTCCTCAGGAAGATCGATGCTGATTTTGGTGATTAAAATTTTGATCTTTTGTGGAAAGCAGATGTGGGTTTATGCCTGCTCTTGGGTTCCTGTCCACGTTGGTCCCCCAGTCTGCCCAGCACCGCTCCCTCAGCACTGCAAGGGTCCAGTTTCAGACTGGTGGTTGGATTGCACGTGGGGGTGAGAGTCACAGTAACAGCTGAGGCACTTGCTGCATTTTTTAGACATTTAATAACAACAAAAAAACTGAGAAAAAGTTGCTTATGGTTCCTCTTTTCAAGAGAGGCTGTAGAGCACCTGCTGGGGTGGGAATAACTGTGCTTCATGAATGTTCCTTACCTTGTGGCCTTCTGTTTTGTGGGGTAGATGGGTTTTGGGCAGAAAGGGCCCCTTTCCCTGCCCAGGCTGAGTGAGGAGCTCTGTGCTGTCTTTGAAGGCCGAGCTGGAAAGGGGCTGTTCTCGCCCACTATGTGACCCTCTCCCTGGTGCTTTGCTGGCTGGCGCAGGTGTATCGGCACCTTATGTACCCCAGGCGTGCCCAGCGCCCTGCCAGCTCTGCTGCTTTGGCCCTCAGGAGGTTACTCGCCCCCAGCACAGCTCGGGAGCCTTTCTGGGATCGCTGCCGCAGGGGAACACATTTGCGCTCCCCTTGGTCCCAGCCAGCTATCGCTCACCCACGCTGCAAAGGCAAGATTAGTGGCTGCATTTCAGGGAGGGGCAGATGGAGACAGAGGAGTTCAAAGCTGGACGCAGCCCAGCGCAGGTCCCCTCCTGTTTGCTTTCTGGAGACTTTCAAAGTCCAGGCACAGCCTCTGCAGGGATGTTTCCCTTTCCTGTAATTCCTGCCCCTGGCAAGAAGGCTGCTCTGATGCCATGGAGAAGGCCCTGGCCTTGCTCTGTTATACCTTGGTGTGTTATTCTCTGCCTCCCCCATAGAGAGAGCATGTGGAGGGAGGCTTATAGGGGCTGGAGGTGCTTCAGCTGTGGTCCTTTCAGGTATGGTCCTGCTATGGGTGCAGAGACTGAGCCTCCTTAACCTGGTGAAGGTGCTTCACCCTGGGCATATCTCCATCGGGGTCACTGAGTGCTGGCTCAGCTTGCCCAGGGTGGGGAGCAAAGGCTTTGACCCCGCTTGGTGGGTTCCAGGAGGGTGGTGGGGTCCCAGGAGGACAGCTACGGGGTGGAAAGCCCAGCGCTGATGCTATGCTCTCTGTGTCCATGTGTTGGAGAAGACCTCATCGAGTGGTGATGTTGGATCAAGCCCTGCTGCAGGTCACTAGTGAAAAGGCTGCACCGGGCGCAGATTGTGGTTGGGTGAGCAGCACCCATAAAAACCTCCCTTGCTGGGTGAGGATGGGGCTGGTGGCTTGTCATCTCCTGAAGAAGCACTAGAGGTCTCTCCCTGCCTGGGACTGCACCTGATGACACAGCTACTGGGAGGTGGGTGGCCTGTACTGCTGCCCTGGCTGGGGAAGCCCCAGCTCAGCAGGCCTTGTCCTGGTGAGATCCATCCCCACAGCGGTGCCCTGGGAGATGTCCCTAGGGAGCGGACATCCCGTGTCCCTGTGGTGCTGGCACAAAGGCTCTGGGGAAAAAGTGCTTGTTTGGGGGTTTTCCTCACTTTAAATTTAAACCAGTCTGTTTAAATCTCCTCACTAATTAACTGTGCAATTAACAGCCCTTCCCTCTCTGGTATTGGTGGGATGCAGTGGGTGACTGTCCATGATGTAACACCAGGGATTGCATCACCAACACGCTCGGGCATAGTGTTGGCAGCGCGAGGCACGTGGAACAGCACAAACCAGCCCGGCGCTGCAGCGGCCGCTGCAGATCACACGTGCCGAGAGGTGATGAAGGGTTACGGGGCGCGTAGCGGGGCTGGCAGCGCTTCGGTGGCACTGACGCCTAGGCTGGTGGCGATGGGTCCAGTGATGGCCACTGAGCAGAGGCCACCTGATGTCCCCTGCCCTGGTGCCACTGGGCCATGGGCAGGGCTCCCGCATGTCACCCAGGTTGTTTTGGTTTTGGTTTGGTTTGTTTTTTTTTTAAAGCTGGCTTTTTGGAGCGCTTTGGGTTTTTTGGTTTTTTTTCTATTTCTTTTCCAAGACCAGGGACCTGAGCATGAGCCAGTTCCTCCCAAACGAGCCAACCAGCTCCAAAAGGGGTTGGGAAGGAGTGATTTGTGCTCCTCCTTGCCACCCCGCTCCAGCGGCATGGCTTGCCGCCAAGGCTTTTCCACGCTCATGCCATGCGGTGGCTGATGAGTCACGGGGCGATTGCCTCACCCGGGGCCGGTGCAAACCCTGCCCGCAGCCCTGCCCACTTTCGCTTTCCGTCTCGCACCCCGGCCCTCCTGCGCACCCGGGATTTCTTGCTCTGAGCAAGTTCAAGTGGCTCCAGCTCTCTGGGCCGTGTGAATCCGAGGAGGGGGCTCCGTCGTCGCCATCTGCGCCGTATTCCCGGCATGGTGCTGTCTGCAGTTGGGGCTGGAGCCCGCCGGGGCTGGAGCCATGACTGCCACGGATCCCCAGCGCCCTGCGGACCCTGCCGGGCACGGCATCCCCAGCCCGTGCCGGCTTTGGGAGACCCTCCGCTGTCATGGCAGGAGCCAGCACTAGCGCAGTTTGTAGGAGCTGTGCCGAATGCAGCCGGGCTGGAGACTGGGGTATGGTGGAGCGTGGCATCGCTGTGTGAGACGCTTGCTGGCGTGCCGATTCCCAGGACGGCAAGACCACGTCCCGTCAGGGAAAAGCCCTTGCTGTGGCTCATCCAGGCACCAACAGGCTTGGCTGCAGCTGGCGGCAAGTGAGGCACAAACATCAGAGCAAAGCACCCAGGAGATCTTCAAGCCTTCATCACAGCTGCCCTAAGTGCCGGGGGCTGTGCTGGTGGCCTCGGCTTCCCCACTTGGCTTTCACTTTTCCTTTGATGCCTTGGGATTTCCTTCCGCTTGTACAAAGAGATGAGGTTTCACTTTACTTCTCCAACCAGAAATGACACCCAGGAGATAAAAACCGCAGCAATAGGGAAGAGGAGCCAAAGGAGCTGGGCCCTGCAGGGATGCGATGCTGCTCCAGGACCTGACGGGTGACCTGAGAGCGTCCCCAGCGCTGTCCTCGGCTGGGGCCAGCCTGACACGGGCGATCTTCCAGCCCTGCTCTGGGAGCACAGGCTGCAGATGGGGCTGTTCCAGCACACAGGTACTGGACATCACTGTCTCAGTGCTGGACACCACCATCTGGGTGCTGGGGACCCTGCTCCAGCCCCCCGGCAGCTGCCGGAGATCACAACCTGGGTGCTGAAACACCCCAGCCTGGCTTGTATCTTTGTCTGGAGGAGGAAACACCCTGCGGAGCCATCCAGGCTCCACTCCGAGGCAGCACCAGGACTGCCGGTCCTTCCCCTCCCTCACTGGAGCCAAGCTCATTTTTACACCCGTCGGGATTTTCTACTAAGGTGCTGTCTATTCCAGCTGAGCTCTGCCTCGCTTGGGTGACGTACGTGAAGTTATTTATGCTGGTTTGGGCTTTTAATTCACAGTTGTATTGATCGTGAACTTGTTGCACTGAATAAAAATTATTCTTCTAAATCTGTGCATTTATTTAATGGGAGAGAAAGGAAAGACAGTGCCCTTGTCCTGTTCACCAAGAGCGCGGGTGAAGGACCTGAGCCCTGGCTGGGGCTCAGGCTTTTAATTACTGACCTCATGCAACCTGCTGCAGTGGGGGAGGCTGCCGCGGGAGCCTGGGCAGGCAGCGATGCCCATGACTTGCTGTCACAGGAAGGGAAACCCTGCGCCCACCGCGCTATCGGGCTTTAGCGCTGTGCTTTGCTGTCCTGGCTCTTCTCCGAGCTGTATCTCCACCTGGTTTGGTCGAAGCCAGAGATAGCCATTGCCTGAGCCACGCTGCTCCTTGCACCCCTGTCTCCGCTCCTCTTTGCCTCCACCGTGGTTTTCCAGGAAAGACCTGAGCTCTCTGCCATGCTGCTGGGGCAGGGGAAGGTCTCATGGGGAAGGTTGTTGATCCTGTGGGTCAACAACCAGTCCTGCTTAAGCCCTTCATTAATGATCTGGATGGTGAGGTGCAGAGTACCAAGTTCACTGATGACACCAGACTGGGAGGAGTCGGTGACATGCCAGAGCGTCCTGCTGCCATCCAGAGGGACCTCAACAGGAGGTTGAAGAAATGGACTGAAAGGAACCTCATGCAGTTCAACAAAGAGAAGTGTGGAGTCCTGCACCTGGGGAGGAACAGCCCTGGGCACCAGGATGTGCTGGGGCCCACCCAGCTGGCCAGGAGCTTTTCAGAAAAGGACCTGGGGGTCCCGGTGGACACCAAGTTGACCATGAGCCAGAAACGTGCCCTTGGGCAAAGAAGGTGAACGGTGTCCGGGGCTGCATTAGGAGGAGTGTTGCCAGCAGGTCAGGGAGGTGATCCTTCCCCTCTACTCAGCACCGGTGAGTCCAGTTCTGGGCTCCCCAGTGCGAGAGGGACATGGACGTGCTGGAGTCCAGCAAAGGGCTGTGAAGATGGTGAAGGGTCTGGAGCACCTCTCCTATGAGGAAAGGCTGAGAGAGCTGGGGCTGTTCAGCCTGGAGAAGAGAAGGCTCGGGGGCTCCTGGTGGTGGCTACTGACAGGACAGCAGACAACGGGCACAACCTGAAACACGGGAAAGTCTGTCTGACCGCAAGGAAACACTTTTTTACTATGGGGATGGTCAAACATTGGCACGGGTTGCCCAGAGAGGCTGTGGCGTCTCCATCCCTGGAGATATTCACAAGTGGACGACGTCCTGGGCAACCTGCGCCAGGTGACCCTGCTGGAGCAGGGGGTTGGACTGGACGATGTCCAGAGGTCCCAGCCCACCTCCACGACTCGGCACAGCACGTCCACGCTGGGCTGCCCACCTGTAGGTGTATCTTTCCACAACCTCGTGCAAGAGCTTTTCTCGTTTGCTTGGACTCCTTGAAGTCAGCAGTTTATTTACAAATGTGAACATTAAAAATTGGGTCCTTCTGGAGCAGTGTTCTTCTATGGCCACCACGTGAGGCACTGCAAAGTGCATTTATGCCTGTTGCTGCATTATTGTTTATTTGTTTTTTAGATACAGGGATTGCCCTAATTTTCTTATATTTAATTATATTTTCTTAATATTAATACATTTTCTTATATATTAATATTATATATATTTTCTTATATAAAAATTTGCCTATATTTTCTTATATTTCTTATATTTCATGCTTGATGAATGCATGAAACTAAAAGCACAGCGATGACAGCTTCAGGTTGCAGGAGGTTACCTCGGGGGAAGGACGGGTTTTGCTGAACGGGGACACCGTCCCGGCTGTCAGCGGAGAGGTGTCAGTAGATGATATTTGCGTTTCGATGCTAAACAGGGAGGAAGCCCCAGCCAGCTCCACAACCCTATGTCCCACCTGGAAAACACAGTGGACGTGCTTCTGCTTTCACCCTTTTTTCTGCTTTTGTAGCGAGCCTGGTCCCTCAGGATAATAAACACGTAAAGCTCAAGCCTGCAGCCTTGCGTTGAGCAGTGACTGCTCCTGGCTACTGCTTTTGCCCCCTCCCTGCCATGGCCGTTGTGTTGCGCTTCCTGTGGGGAAACTGAGGCACGAACTGCTGCCACTCAGCAGGCACTGACACCCTTCCGGCCACCCCGAGCCCGCTGTCCCTGTGGGGCTGCGTATCTGGGGGTCTCCCGCAGCGTTCGGCACGGTGCCGGGCTGGGTCGTGCCCAGGCTTCCTGTACTTGCCATGCTTCTGCTCCGCTCGACGTGGCAGCAGCGTCCCGCACCCGTGGCTGCCTTGGCGCACGGGGAAGGCAGCCCGAGCATCCCCCTGCGTCCCCGGGGCGCTGGGCGCGCTCGCTCCGTTGAGGTGGGCGGCAGGGCAAGCGGCGGAGCAGGCAGCAGGGCAGGCAGCGGGAGGCGGGTGCTGCCCACACCTGCCGCACCTGCGGCAGTGGGATTTCCTCTGCCGCCGCTTTCGCTTTCCTCTTTCCAGAGCTGCCGGGCCACGGATTTTCCTGCCAATCTGAAAGCGCAATCACGCCGGGCAAGTGGTATAAAAGCCGGGGAGATGGGGCAGAGAGGCAACCACAGCGAGAGAGGCAAAGCAGCACCCCGGGACCAGCCGCCAGCCCAGCAGCCCCACAGCCGAGCGAGCCACCTGCAGCAACACCGTCAGGCTCCTCTTCATCAGGGATTTAGCGGATCTGGTTCGTCCTCTACAGCTTCTTGCATCGCAGCCCCCTCGCCCCGTCATAACTCGCCACAGGGCTCTCGTCGGCAAAATGCTGCACCTCGGCTTCACCCCGCTGCTTGCACTGGTGCTGGGGGCCAGCCTCGGGGCCGCCTTCCCCCTGGACGCCCTGAAGAAGAGCTGCAGTCTGTCCAAGTACCGGTTCATCGAGCCCCGCGAGCTGGAGGCTGTGGAGAATATGATGAAGCAGTTTGTGAGTGTCGCTGGCAGCGGGGGGCTGTGGGCTGGCGGGGGGCAAGGCAGAGGGGATGCCAAATTCGGGACCCTACATGACAAGGTGGATGTTTTCTGCAGCAGTTTGGGGACGAGAAGGATGTTTTCCAAGGGAATCTGGGGACAAGAAGGATGCTGGGCCAAATTTCGTCCTGGTTTCAAACCTCTCAAGGCTGACTGGGGTTGCACAACATCATTGCCAAAAGTCGAGACGAGTTTTTCAACCTCTCTCTTGGTTTATGCCTGCAGAACATCACATCGCAATCGGACTGCAAATGCAACACCAGGCTCTTCCATCGGAAATGGAAGATGGCGGAGCTGTCGGTAAGTGAGGCGATGCTGTAAAAAGGGGGTACAACCCCCCCTCCAGCCGGGACCTCCGTCAGCCAGTCCCACCTCTACCTGCACACCCGGGCAGGTCTTCGAGACCCCCGTCCTCCAGCCCCCGGCCAGCGCTGGTGCTGTGTGTCCCTAACCGGGATGCTCCCGCCCGCAGGTGCCCGACCGAGTGATGCTGGTGGAAGCCGAGCTGGACCTCGCCATCGCCATGCTGGTGCTCCCCGCTGCCCCCGGCTTCGCCGAGACGCGCCAGCAGCCCCTGGCCTTCCTCACCCAAGCCCGCGAGGACCTGCGAGGCTGCGTGAGTGCCTCCCCCACAAAACCCCCCGGCCCCGTGCCGGCTCGGCGGCCCTGGTGCTGGTGGCAGTGCCGTGGGGCATCGCCGGTCCTTACGCAGCCGCTTTCCTTGCAGATGGCCACGGAGGCTCCTTCGCATCAGCCCTCCGGGAAACTGAGGCACTGGCTGCAGAAGCTGCAGATGGCCAAGAAAACAGTAAGTCAGGCCAGCAGGGTGAGGGGGTTTCGGGGTGTTGGCGACCGCACGGCTGCGCGGGGCCTGCTGCACCCCGCCTCTGGTGCTAACCCGCTCCTTCTCCCCGCCGCAGGAGAGCACCTGCTGCCTGAAGGTGTCCGCCATCATCCACCTCTTCCAAGTGCTGTGGAACCTGCAGTGCGCGGCCCTGCGGGAGGAATGCCCTTAGCCCCCCCGGCAGCGCGGCCGGCACGGCACAGCGCTCACCCGCCCTGAGGGGTGCCCCGAGGACCGGGAAAAACGATTTTTATTCCATTACTGGACTGTATTTCCTACTTAAGCATTTTTCTTATTTATGCGAGCTCAGGGAGCAATTTTTTTTTTTCCACAGTCTTTTAATTTATTGGGGTTTATTGTGTATTTATAAATGGCTCGGGAGGCGGCAAAGAAATGCCATTCCTGAAAGATGCTGTTCAATGGGGATGAATGTATTTATTGGATATCTTTGTTTTGCTGGATTTCAAAACACTGACTGTTTTAAGGAAATCTATTTTTTTACCTGCTATTTATTATAGAATATATTATGTATATTTGCCTGCATAAATTATTTTTTTTACCTGCTATTTAATATGAAAAATAAAATAAATACCATAAATAGACAAGCTGCCATCATCCATTTTTACTACTTTTTGACATAATGTCACCCCTTCAGAAAAGCGAGTTGTTGGGGGGGGTGAGGGAGGACATCGAGGCGAATGTTGAGCATTTGAAAATTAGCAAACCTTTGGCACTCGTGTTCATCTCCAGCTGTCTGGGGGCGCACCCTGACCGCCCCGGGGTTTGCCTTTGGGGACAGATGGATGCTGTCATGGTCGGGGCTGTCGCTGCCCGCTCGGGGACCGGAGCCTGCTGGCCACCCATTTCCAGGACGGATGCCCGTCTTGGGTGGTGCACACCAGGGCACGAAGCCTGCAGGAGCCCACAGCCTACCGCGACGGTCGCATCCCGGTACGGGTTTGGCCATCCGAGGAGCTATCAGAAGATCCCTGAATGATCCCTAAAACAGAGGTCAGGATGAGGGAGGAGCCGGGGAAGGCAGGCACCCAGCGGGGAGAGGAGGAAAAGGACCCGTGAGCAGACCCAAACCTCATTCAATCTCTATTTTCTCAGGTTGGTGAGATGGTTGTTTGGAGACAGGTCGCCAGGGGAGGGCAGCCAGCAATGGTGGCCACGTGTACATGTGACGGCCACACCCAGGGTGAGCGACCACCCAAAGCTGGGGACCACCCAAGGCCTGGGGACCCAAAAGGCGCAGGTTTCGGCAGCGGAAGGAGAGGAGCGCAGGGGACCCGTCAGGTGCTTGAGGCTGGGGTAATTTTAAGGTTGCTGCTTTTAGGTTGCAGGGATGGCGACTGAACTGCCAGCGGCTGAGCCGCAGCACGGCCACGGCTTCCTGCAAAGAGACAGCCGGGGACGTGAGCCATAAACGCTTGTCACGAAGCGTGTCCCAGGTAACGCCCGCCTTGCAAGGATGCTGTCAAAACGAAACCTCGGTGCTGACAGGGAGGGAAAACAGCTCTATTTTCCCTTCTGTTTCCAAATCGTGCTTTATACTAAGGTAGCTGGACACAAAAGTGGGGAAATGCTGTTTTGGTGGTTAAATTGCACATTGGCTCCTGGTTTTGGTTAAAATGAGGCACAGCTATCTCTCAAAAAACAGGCTGCGGGAATACTTTGGCTGGCTGGCCACATGCTCCCAGGAAAAGGCAGATGCTGTCAGTGCTTCGGAGGGGTCTGCCCCAGCGTCCCTCCTCCCAGCCCCACTCACAGTTTCACCCCTCGGTTTTGAAATCTTGCAAGAAATCCCTCTCTAAGGGGCCTACATATAGCCAACGTCTGTGCGGGGAGGTTGTTTTTAAAACTTTTCTGGTGAAAAGTGCTACGCTGCAATATCCAAACGATACATGGATCTGGAGAGAAAAGCCTAACGAGGGCAGGTGGTGTTTATTCATCCCGCACAAAAGATGTGTTTAGATTTTCCTGCCCTCATTAAGGTACCTACCAAGCCATTGCAAAAAGCGGCTGCCACAAAACAATATGTGATGCTGCTGCGGGCGCCCTGGAGGAAGGCGCAGGGCTGCCCGCGTATCCACCTCCAGGGAAGGAAATTCCCCGAGCGGCAGCAGGATCGCAGCACAGCTCTCTCGAGCAGAAGACGAAGGCAGAAATCACTCCTGAGGAACAGCAGAACCTCTTTATCTCTCCGCCGGGTTCACGAAGCATCATTTCCATTGCGGTGCTCCTCGCTTTGCGCATCCTGCGAGGGCAGGAAATAAAAGATGTGCCGATGCCTTCCCCGCTCCCCCGCCCAGCTGCCTTTGGCGGGTTAACCTCCCGGTATATCCCACGCAAAGCGTAGTTCACTGCAAATTAAGGCTGGGGAGACTTTTTTGTTCCTTTGCCAGATTGGCCAGGCTTCAGCGACGGGGTGGCCAGGCTCCTCGGGGCGCTGGGAGCAGGGCTGATGGGGACGGGGATGGAGCTGCAAGTGCCGCAGCTGGTCAGCGTTAGCCTAACGCCCCTGCCAGCTTTTTGTAGCTCAGGACGAGTCCCCTCTGCTTCTCCTGGAGGGTGCTCGCACACGGGCAAAAAGCTCTTTAGCCTTCCCTGCAGGTTTAGACGAGGGGTGCTGGGAGGGCGATGCTAGGGAGTCAGAGCCTTTCCGACCACCGCCGAGCACTGGGCTCGCTAACGCAGAGGGGTGTTAATGGCAGTTTCCCAGCCTCCGCAGGGAAAAGGAGAGAGGCATGCTCCTCCCGCATTAGTTTCAGTTCAGACCCAGAAACAGCAGGACAGGCAGAAAGCCTTGCTTTTGCTGTGACTCCGTATGGCCCCGGCGTTTGGGAGGCACTTATTGTAGTTCCCACGCGGACTCCGACCTCTGGCCCCAAGGGCAAAATTTACTGGAAAGAAACCCAAAGGGGTGGGTAGACAGATGCACCTTTAACTTGCGGCGGAGGGGAGCCTTCTGTGCCAAGCTCTGCTGGGGAGCGTCGAGGTAGACCACGCTGGTGGAAAAGAGGGCAAGGCTGCAACTCCTGGAAAGGTCGCCCTGAGCCGGCTGCTCGCCTGTGATTTGTAGCATCACGGGGAAAATACTGGTGTTGTGGAAGAGACTGAACGGTTGGAGGGTGAAACGTAAAGGCCACCGTGAGAAGACAGCTCTGTGGTTGAGGAGCACAAAACGCCTTGCGGCAGTGGTGACTGCGGCTCCCCTCGAGTGATCGATGGGCAGAAGGTGTCAAGATCTCGTTTGCATTAAAACTCTGCACCTACGCTGGCTTAGGCGATCTCCTGGAATCCTGCAGGATGTAAATAAAATAGGATAAGGTCCTGTGGGATTTGGCAGCTCTCTGGCTAAGGTAAGGCAGTAACAAACTACCTGCTGAGGTTTTTGTGCCACTTTCAACATTATCTAAATATTCTTGTCCTGTGATGAGTGACATGACCAAGATGTACTGGTGAGATCTGTTTCATTTTCTCCCTCCAAGAACCGTTTATGCAATGGAGTTTTATTTTGGTAGGGTTGTGTTTATTTCATGTATATACGCAGTTTTGTACTTCTATGGAATAAGCAGGGGAAATGTTAACCACATTACAGAAAAGACAGTGGAGTTTGGGAGTTTTTCAGTTCAGCCTTCTTTACGCTGGTCTCAAGCGGCAAAACCTCTGCAGCTTCCCAGGGAGTGTTGCCCAACACGTTGCAGATGACACCTCTGCAGGCAAATCAAGAAAACCGACAGTTTCTGAGTTTTATTGATGGATCATGTTATATGTTCCTGGGTCATAAACTACTTCTGCTCCAAACCCTCCCACCAGAATGCAGGTTGATAATACGTAAGGAATAAATGTGCTCTCACCTGTTAGCGGGACCATTTTTGGGGGATGCTCAGCACTCTGAGGAATAGGAAAATGAGTTGCTGCTGGTGTTACAGAAATGTACTGTTTTCTAATACACTAGATACTGCTGCTCTTGATGTTGTAATTTCTCCTTCCATTCGTTAGTGTTCATAATTCAAAATAATAATTCCTGTCTATTGGCAATCATACTGGGAATCATGTTGTGATGTTCCTGTGTTGCCATCCGGGAGACAGTGTTGAGTGAGATCCGACTGCTTTTAACTTGCTTTGACACAAAAGGTTATTTGAAAAATAACCTTCACTTTGAACTGCAGATGACTTCAGCTGCACATGTATGAGTGGCTGATGGTTTACTCATTTTAATGCAAAAACCAGGACTTTGGACTAGAGGAACAGGCCAAAAGATAGCTGCTGAAGGCTCCTGGGACTCCAAAAAGCTGCCTGAATTAGTAATGATTTGCTTCCTCTGCACTCCAGAAGTCCCATTTTGGCCATCACCTTTGTAGCCATGACTGAACCACTTCCTCCATCTCCAGAGAACTTCCCCCAGCAACCCACGTCCCCCGACTCTCCCTTTGCACTCGTGCTCTGACAGAAGTGCTTGCGGACGGGGCCAGCACAGCTTTCTAGCTCCAGGGAAGACGTCCCTGTCCCGAGGTATTCTACATTTTATTTTTTATTTAAGAAATGCTTGATTTCTGTGTTCTCCTCAGAAAGTTGCTCCTTGCTGCCCTGAGACCGCCAGGGAGGCGGTGGCAGGCGTGTGTGGTTCTTTGTGCACGATCACTCCTTCCACTGCACAAACCCCTCTGTCTCCAGTTGCTTCAGACAAAAGCCTGAAATCTTTGGGCCCAGCACTGATAGACTTGACAGCTAAATGTTATAGCCTTTGAGAAGGAAAAACCATAGATTTACAAAACAGAAGGCTGAGACTTACGATAAACCTGCCAGAAATGCGAGAAGGTGTGTCAGGAAAATGAAGTAATTGAAATACCTTTGGTGCGGGCATTTAAAGGCTCAGGTTTTAAGAAACAGCCTCTTGCATCTGCTAGAGTACGACTGTGAGCCGTCAAAGCAATAAGGGAATTCCAGCTGGTTTATGGGAAAGCTCTGAGAAAAGGCATCGGCCTTCACAGGTCCAAGATAGTGGTCCCACCCCTAAATGCTGGAATGAAAAAAGATGAAGGAGAAAAGTTCAGATATGCTTCATAAATATTTCTCCAAGTCGTTCCCGGTTCCCCGTTTGCCCCATGGTCTCTTGTCTGGGAGGATGTGTCTGGGTTGGGATGGAGGACCATGACTGTGCTTTCTTCATGCTGCTTCAAGCGCTATTTCCACAAGGAATCATTTTACGTAGTAAAAGAGAGGTCCACAGCCCACTGGAGCGAAGGAGCTCTCAGTCCCTGTGCTGTCCATTGCTCCTTAAATTTCCAAAGGCTGTTTCTCTCCCTAAAGGCTGACAAGCTGGAGCTTCCCAGATCGCTGCCTGTTGTAGCGTAGCTTTGTAGGTGCAAGGAAGAGTCAGGGTTGATCCCAAGCACTGTTTGCACACCAGTGCTACCAGGTGTGCCTGCAGTCTCAAACTGCTTGGCTTTCCATCCCTGCAAAATGCTGCCTAAAACTTGCCTTAGTTACTGCCATCTCAATAGACTGCGGTGTCAGTCACTTGTTTTGACCATCCTAACAGAATCACGGCTGTAGGCAATGTGTCACACCGTGTCAGCACGTAGGTATAGGCCATTAAGACGTTTATGGGTAACAGATTAGGGGATGGACTAAAAACCTTAAGGTCTGCTTCACAGACAGGGGCAGGCACGCCCTGCTAAAAACAAACCAGAATCTCTTTTTAAAGGACAAAAAGGGTTCTGGGTTAACCATCAAGCAAGCTAAAAGCTGAAAATGTAACACCCTTTCCTGGCTCCTCCATAGTTTAACCCCAGCTCCAAAGTCCAGGTTGTCACTGGGGGCTGTGACCACCGTGGATGTGAAGTCCTGCAGGCAGACTATGTTTCAGGAGGTGGAAAGAGGATTACTCTGTCCAAGAAAAAAAGTCAAGATTAGGACTGTCTAGGCAAGAAACCCAAGCCTTCAAAAAACCAAACAAAATCAGTGTGGAGCTTTGGGCTTTTTTTTTTTTTTTTTCCTAGACCTGCAGGCAAAACCTGGCTTTCTAATCTGATTTTGAGCATCGCTCTGGTGTTTTGTTCTCTGGTTTTAGCAGTGCCCAGGGGAAGCAGCAGCTGAATTCCAGCTCAATGCAGTCTCTGATAGGTATCAGCAGTCAAACATGTGCACTGATTTTAATCAGAGGGTTGTGTGATTGTTATTAAGTACACATCAAATCTCAGCCGCCTGGCAATCATCTTGAGATGCAGCCCATGGGGCTGTATTGCTCTTCTCTTGGCGTGTTCCTCCTTCCGTGCTCTGCTTACAAACCGTCCACAGTGATGCACAATTATCGACTAACGGGAAGCCAGCTCTAACTGCAAGAACTCTTGAGATCCCCTTTTCATAAGGCTTTAATGAAGACACGTGTGGAAAAATGCTCCGATATTGCCATCACGACCACAACGAAATTACAGCGGTCTGTTCTTCTTCCAAACGGCTCGCAGCAGATGCGAGTGGAAGTGCGCGGGAGGCAAAGCGTTACACGTGGCAACGATCTCACGTGCCTCGCATCCGTGATATTTACTTTTTCTTGGCTACACGGATATGAACTAGCAGCTGTGTTACTGCAAGCACGATTGCCATAGTTACTGTCACACAACATCCTCTTCCTTCCGATACTCCAAAGCCAGTTTCAGGTCTGGTGTGACAGGTCAGTCTCTAACGATTTCAGTCTAAAAGTGGAATGCTCTTGTTTAAGAGAGGGAGGGGAGAAAGCCAGCACAGGTTAAACCCAAAGAAGCAAGCAAGGTAGTGGAAAGCAAAGACTATTAGTGAGCGCATTTTCTGCCACACCAGAAAGTCCTGCTTGCTCTCTGACTTCCTCCACTGTTTAAACACTGCAAATTGGGTGATACCATGTTGCTTTTATCTTTCTCCTTGAAATCAGATCCCTTATCTAAAAAGAGTCTTAAAAAACAGATATATCCTTAACCTGCCCCTGTTTTAAGGCCTAAATTGGTGTGGCCATTAAGGCCTACTCTCTTGCTTCTCTGTAGGCAAAATGTGTGATCCCAGCTGTCCTGGCTTGCTGAGCACTTGAGTACAAACGCAGAACTAGAATCTCTTCAGAGACCGCAAACTCTGGGACTGAAACACGAGCAGCAGTGACTTCTACTTTATTTTTCAGTAGACGGAACATGTCTGGGTATAGAGCTAGTGTTTTTAAAGTAAAAGCATAGAAAAGCTGTGTTTAGAGAACCCATGAGGGAGCTAGGATAATGGTTGGTTCTCTTTGTTCCCAACAATACGAGAACTTCCACAGTTGCTCATTGAGGCAGGAGCCGATACTTTAACAAAAAGCAGACTTCCTCTGCTCAGCACAGAGACATATGTGTCAAATAAAAGCACGAGAAAAGGACATAAGAAGACCTAAATACTCTTTAAAAGGCAGCATAGTTTAAATGCAAGATGCTTGTTTCATCTTCTCTAGCTTTAAAAACAGTCACAGCTGGGTAATGGAAAATGGCTGGGTAATGGCCTGAAATCCAAAAGAGGAGAAATCTTGGTTTTGTTTGCCACACCAGGTGATGTCTGCAACTGCTCAAATTCTTGCTATATGAAACATGAAATACTTGCCAGGCCACAGACACAGCGATGGGAAAACAAAATACTCCATCATGTGTGCATCAACTGAAAGTGGGTTTTAACTATTAACAATTTTCAACCAGTCATTAGTGTTTTGAAGTACTAACTGATACAGAGGTATAGATATAACATTATGAAATTACTTTATATACTCTTGCCAGTGGTTATGTCCTTAGGTGCTGAACCTTTTGCGACTCTTGCCTTTTCAGCAGCACCTCTGAAAATACCATCTTTTGACGCCTCAAACAAGCAGTGCAGTGCCTGATTTGGGGTATCCACCGGGAAAGTTTTCACTGGAGCAGTTTGAATTTGCCCCAGATCAGCTGGTACTTGTGAAAATCAAGGTTCTCTGTAAGTGCATAGTATTTCTCAAGATCCTGGTCTCGCCGCTCTTGGGTGACTGAGAAATCAGCTTCAGGACTAGCTTACACTACACTCCTCGAGCCTAAGTGATAAAGGGAAGTGAGAGAATGAGAAAAACATCTTGTCAAACACAGAACAAAAGAATGAATAAACGTGAGTTGAGAAAACACAGCACTGGGAAGTGTGTGCGTGCGCCACATATACCTTATGATATGTATTTTGTGTATACACAACACGTTCACTTCGTTTTTCCCAGACTAGATGTTGTGTGGGTAGAGAGGAATCACAGTAAAAGCGGGAGACTCTTGCTTCCAGAAAACAGCACTGCCGTCTCTGTCTAGACTTACAACAACCTCTGTCTGAAGAAAAAGAATAACCCGGCCATGGGTTGAGATTAATTTGATTTTCAAAGACTTTTCATCACGCCATTGTAAATTGAAATTGTTAAGTAGTTCCAAAAGGTCACCGAACATCGGATGCTGAATTTTGCTCATCGCCAGTAAGAGGAACTGGCAGGGGGTGCAAGGAGACTTGACACCAATACAGCCTGCGCTGGACAGTATTGGCCCAGCTTTAATTAGTCTTTAGAGGAGGCAGCAGTTTGTTGACAGCACCTCTATGAATTGGCTCATAAAAACACTTTATTAATTCCAGCACAGGTCACAGTGACCAGATATTAACTGAACTGCTGTACCGCAGAAAAAGGAAGGGCAGCTGGCGATACCTGAAGATAAAATAGAAGCAGATTTCTTGACTTTTCTAAAGAGCAGCTTAGCTGTTGTTAAGGTAGGGCATTTTAAGCCTAACTAATAATAACACCCTTGTGACTCCATCCTGCTCACCGAATTTTGGACTTTGGTAGTAGGCAGTAGAGAAAAAAATATCTGCCAAAACAGGAGATACAACAGTGTCTTGAATATTCAAACTCGTATTTCCAGGACGTTGCTATTAAAAGGCAAACGAGCTAGGAAATACCAGTGCTGAGGTTGACTCTGCAACCTGTGTTTGCCCCCGCATGCCCCAGCAGGCTTTATGACGGGATCACAAAATTGGGTTGTAAGGTCCGTCCGTAGTCTGCTGCAGAGCGTGAAACGGCTTCAGCTTGTGGCTGTTGAAAGTACATCTATCCTCAGGCCACCTTCTTGGTTCCCAGCTGCACCGGCATGGGAATCTGGAAGCAGAATCACACAGAGGCTTTTCTAAGACACTTGGTGTCCGAGTTGCTCACAAACACAGTCCCCATCCGCCCGGCAAAGGGAAAGGGACCCGCTGCCGTGGCACAGCCAGGAAGGAGGCAGGTAGTGAGGTCTGAACAGACATACCCTCTGGCGCGAGGTGCCTCGTCAGGGTCCTGCCCGTCTTCTGCATCTCTACAGCTATCTGATGGGCTCACTGTGAATCAATATGCACCTGGATTAATCTGTAATTAGGAAAAAACCCTAGGATTTAGTGTTTTGGATAATTTTTGAGATCATTGTCCTCTTAAAGTTGGCAATTTTTAAACAGCCCAGCTGGTGCGTTCGTGTGGCGCAGCCACGGAGCCGGGGTAGGAAAAGGAGGACTTCCACATTCACTGTTTCTAGCCATCGTCGGCATACATACGCACACTGGGTTTGTTTATTAATTCCTCTCTTCCTTTCTACTCTGCTGAAGCCAGAGAGCGGAGGGGTTTTTCTAAACACATACTTTTTCGTCATCTTTTGGTTACAGTTTTTTTCCAGCTGAAAACCAAAGCATGAGCAATTCGCAGTGGACAGGGTACTGCTAAAAAGAACTGTGGAAAAGGCAAATGTTTTTCAGCCAATTCACCTGGGTGCTCATCTTTTGCATTAAACTTGTGAAAGGGTTAAGACAATTTAAGGCCTTCGAGTTGCGATTCTCCACTGGTTTAACTAGATTTGACAAAAATAAATTCCAACCTTTTTTGGTGAAGGGGAAGCGATATCATTCCAGTGAATGTTTAGGATGCAGTGAGTATTTCAGTAGCTGTCTGCCAAACTTCTCTCTGTGTCTGGTCTCTAGCTTTGCTTTATCAAACCTTCTAACCTGGATGTTTCTCCAAGGGCTTAACTTTGGTTCCCTTATTCATTGGAAGCTAACGTATGGAAAACCTCGTTAAAGTTATGCACATATTGAAGTTTTACAGGTCAATTGTTAAAAAGTTTCTGAAGATTCAACTGGTCAAATTAAGTCTAGAGTCATGATATCAAACTCATTTACTCTCCAATATTAAATGCACTCTTATTATCAGTTTTTTACACTCATTTAATCTGATTGACCATTGCTTCCACTAATCTGGTGCTGGAATGTACAGATTAAGCGAATAAATTTAAGCAGGCTTTAATGCAAAGGCTATAGCAAGCCAGGTGTTTAAGCTCCCTTTATGAAATCATGCTGATGATTGTTTTTTCCCTCTCTTGTGATGTTGCCATTTATCACATCTCCCTGGTGACTCAATGTAATTAATATTGTAGTTGAATCAGTCCGTATTTCTGCGGCCCTGCAGGGGGACAGTAGAAGATGACATTGGTGCTGGGGAAAGGCCCTGCTCTGGGCCGGGGCTTGGCCCTTCCCGCTGGCAGAGGGCTGATTTTCCTCAGGCACAGCGAGACCCCTCGCCCAGGACCCACCAGCCCCCTCCGCTGACACAGCCGCACAGCCGCTCCCTGACCGCCGCTGCGCCCCAAAATGGCGCCGCCCTGCCGGGGGCGAACACCCTCCCCAGCCCGCGCCGCCAACCCCAACTCTCGCGAGACCCCCGAGCGCGGCCGGTAAAGCTGTTGTTGACGGGCGCGCGCCCCGCGGCGGCTGCGGCCCCGCCCCCCGGCGCTGCCCACTTCCGGCGCCGCCGCTGAGGGAGGGAGGGCGGAGGGCGGAGCCGCGCCGCCGTCCCCTGCCCCGGGCCAGCCCCGGGGATGGTGTTGGCCGCGGGAGCCGGGCCCTGACGCCGCGCTCAGGTACGTGCGGGCCGCCCGCCCTCCTCCTTCCCCTTCGGGCCGGGGCTAGCCCCCTCAGCTCCGGCCTGGCCCCTCCCGCCCCGCCTCAGGCCCGGCCCCTTCCCTCCCCCACCCGGAGCCCCCACATCTCCCGGGGCGGCCCCGGCCCGCCAGGCCTCGGGGCCCCGCCGACACCGGGAGGAGACCCCGCTGGCACCCCGCAACTATTCCGCTGGTCCAGCAGGGTCGTACCCCCACCGCAGGGGCCCAGCCATCCACCCTGCCCCCTGCGGAGGGGCTTCCCGGTAGCGGCGGCGCAGGGAGCGGGCACGGGGCGGGTGCGGGGCAGGGCGGACCCCGCTGCCGGCCTCCGCTCCCAAGGGAGCTGGAGAAATCCCGGGGCTCTCTTGCCCTTTCTTATAAATAAGCACATCACCCTTCCCTCCCCTGTCTTCGCAGTGTCGTGCGGCAGTAAAGCCTTACTTTCCCCGTGCGGTTAGCAAGTTTTGGGTGCTTCCTCGCTGTGCTCCATTGATGAAATTTGGGGTATAGCTGGAGAGAATATTCTCTTTTTCCCACTGGTCACACTTCTTTTCAGTTTCCGTTTTCTAGGACAAGCAGTGAGGAAGCAGACCTATAAAGGTGTTTAGGCATTTAATTCCCATTGAAGTTGTTTTCATTTGGACTTGGCACCTAAAAGGTTTTTTTGGGGGGAGGGGGTTGCCTGCAGTTACAGTTTTTCTCTTCTATTTTTTTTTCCTTTTAGGACCCTGTGTCACTACTTCCCAGACTCCCCTACGCGCCCCCTCTTTTTTTTTTTTTTTTTTAAAAAAAAAATGCTGTTGTCTTTCCCTTTTCTAAGGAAAAAAGGACTGTTTTGTCTGCTTATTCTTTCTTTCTCTGGGGTAGTGGGAGAAAAAAACCTACTGAATGTTTTGGCTGAGCAAGCGGGATTTACATTTGCTCTTCTTTTTTCCTTTTTTTTTTTTTTTTTCCCCCTCTTAAATTTGCATCTTGAAGGTAACAAACGTACTTGTCAACATCAGAGAATTTGACCTTCTTGTAGGTCTTACCAGAGTTTCATACTGTTAGGTACTATTGTGAAATATATGCTTTCCTTTATTTTTTTAAACCTTGTTACTCACCTATCTATTATGTTCTTCTCAACATCCAAGTGTCATGTTAGTCATTTCATTTCTCCTTCTCGCCCCTTCACCGGTATTTTGGTGTGGTTTGATGTTTGGTATAAATCTGTCAGCTGTTTCACAACCTTGGGAAAGCAGTAGGGGCCGTCTTTATGGATGTAGTGACCAGACTGGCAGGCCAGAGGCTTTATCTCCTGTTTTCTCTGGGGCAAGAACAAACAAAATGAACAAGCGAAGTAACTGCCGTTGCAGTGGACCTGTTAAACTTTATTTCAGGGCTTGCTTGCAAGAAGGAAAGAAATATCGAGATACATAGACCTGAAGCTGACAGAGATGAATCTTGTATCGAGTCTTGTCATTTTATAATGTGATTGTCTTCATCTCAGTGGTTTACTGGACTTTATCGTTTGCCTTATGACTATCTTGGCTGATTCTCCATTTTATCGTATGAGAGCTGATGTTACCTGAGCATCCGTTTCATGTCTTGGTAACTGCTGCATCATACCTGTCTGGTCTTCTGTGCAAGCTAGTTCATGTAAAGACTATATGCTGACTTCTTACAGGGTTTTTTTTGCCTTTATTTTGTTTAATTAATTCATATGACTAAAGGATAAACATTTCTCCTACCATTTCAGTGGTGGTTGGGCCTAAAGGGTATGGATCTTGTCAGCATTATGTTGGTTTTGGCCAAACTGTTAAGAAGAATGAATTGCCTTCAGCTAGGAGCAGTGACAAAAATGTATTAAGCCATGATAGACTGAATGTTTTGGTGTTATGACTTTGGCATTCTGTCTACCTTTTATTGTAATTTATTTATCAGTGCATTTATCTTCTATAGTGGAGGACTGACACAGCAAAAAATCTCTTCATTTCAGTTATCGAATATGTAACTTTCTGTGCTGTTGCTTTGCACTGTGAAGGGTTACTGTTGTGCAGCTGCGTAGATGATTGCACTATTTGCAGTTTAAATCTGTTTTCTTTCCTGTGTCCTGGTAGCTGGCTCAAAGCTCACTTCCTAGTGTTCGAGAATTGTTCCAGTAACCCCTCTCCTCCCCTCTCTCTCTTCCCCCGCACCCCCCCCCCCCAGTCCTGAATGTTGTCATGCAAAGTATGGATGAGAATGGTTGTAGAGTTGTCTGCCCAGAGGTGTGGCAGGGGTATTTTCACAGCAGTCCTTTTGAAGGAGCAATGTCAAGCAATGGTATGCCGTGGTAGATGGTGCAGTGAAATTGGATTGTAAACAATGATGAAAGTCTGACCTTTCTCTGGCAAAATTCAACTTCCTCTTGGCCTAACCTACTGTAACTCTTTCAGTATTCAAATCTGAAACAAACTCCCATTCTTCAAGTACTCTAGGCCATCCTTGTCTTTAATCACAGTCGTTTTAACTGTATGTATCGTGTTCTTTGTTTGACTGCTAAGAATATGATGGTAGTTGTTGAATAAGAAACTAACTGTAACTTGGTTTTGTACTCCCCCCCCCAATGTTTTAGTTTTGGTAATTGACTTTGTTCTAATATTTGTGTTCTAGATTGAAGACAGCAGTAATGCTAACTCTGGCAAGCAAGTTGAAGCGGGATGATGGTGTCAGAGGACCCCGTGCATCCAATCCAGCTTCTGATTCAACTCGGAGGGTGTCTGTTCGAGATAAATTACTTGTTAAAGGTGAAAGGAACTTATAGTTAAATATTTTGGGATTTACAGTTTGCAGGAGTATTGCCAGTAAACAATACTAAATTGCATACAAAATGATTTCCAGAAGTATTTTTAAAATTGCTTGTGACTTACCTCAGGATTTATACTGTAGGGTATATATTGGCATACATCGCATCTCCAACAGCTCTTTGCCTGTAGGACACTTATTTTAATTGAATAATGCAAAATGTAAAAAGCCTCCTCCTTAGTCTGCTAAAAAAACTAATCCATCGTTGGGAACTGTGTCGTCAATTAAAACATTATGATAAAAAATTGTCACATAAGTGTCACTAAATATATAGGAGGAGAATATCAGAATTGATTTGATAGGAAGGTATTTTTTGAGCAAAAACATAACTGCCTGTGATAGGAAAGAAAGTCCTAAAAGTAACATCGGTGTTCCGGTGGTCTTTAGAGGCAATAAACTTAAAAAAGCGATGCAGAGAGATATTTTTCGTAGGCCTGGAGTCACTGGAAGTTGAGTATGAAGTAGTGAATAAAAACACAACACTCATTTTTGTAGTATGATATGGTCTGTTCTAGGAAGGCTACTGTAGGTTGTTACTAGCTGGCTTGCCCCTGATGGGGAAAAAAACCTTTTACTTTGTGGCAGTTCCGGATAAATGAGGTAGTTTGTAAGACAATAATTAAACTATTTTACTATAAAATTGGGGACAGCTCTTTCTGGCTCTTCTTTTTTTCTGTAGCATAGATGATCTTATATTTAAAAATCCATAGGTGCTGACACTTTGCAGTTGCTATGGGCTTAAACTCAAGTTTACTCCCTCTAGTAGTAGTTGAGTGTTTTAATGCTTGAGCTGTGCATCTACTGGCAAGGAATATGTTGTTTAGGTTGATGTTTCTGCTAAAAATAGCAATCAATAGCGAATATACTACTGTTGATGTGTAAGCTGTCTGGTTAGGATTTATGCCAGTCAAATAAATGTGCCCATTTCCTGGTCTTATTTCAGAATGGCTTGAGACTGACACTGGTATATTTACCTGAATGATACTGCCTAACCATAGTGTTACATATGGCTTTTTCCAATTAAGATAGATTCTGCCACATAACTGTATACTGGAGCAAGGTTCCACTGCAAATGCTGCTGCCTCAGTGCACTGGGAAGTGCCTCAACTAGACTGTAGGAACATTACGGTCACAGTTTTCTCTTTGCATTGTTTTGAGGACAGGGAGTTTTAACTCACTTTAAACTCTGATGTGATAACTCTTGCAAAGAGCTTGCTTTAGACTTCCAGTTTGGAAATCCTCAGTTAACTCCAATTCTGAGGGGGAGAGATATCAGGCAGGAGGAATAAGCTCTTTAACCAGGCTAAGCTACAAAGCCAAATTACTAAATATATATAATCTGAGATTTTCATTAACCTACAAGTGTAGACTTGAGGGGAAAATAGCAGTATAATATAAATACACTTCAACTGCAGTGCCTGGTATAGCGTGAAGTGCTGTAAGAAATTTTACTGTACCCTTACAGTAATCGTGTTTTTTCACTTTTATGACTAAAACCTTACCTATGTCTGCAGGGGAAGAAAAGAACGTAAGCTATAGAAAATTAGTATTGACATTGTAATTGCTATGGCTACCATTAGCAAATCAGCGCAGACGAAGTATTGAACGAGTTGAGTCCCAAACTGACAAATGTTAAAAGCAGGTCACTGCTGGCATCTTTCTGACAAGTGTGAGCGTTGGATTGTGATCTGATTGTGCGTGAAAGTTGTATGACGTGGCTCTCCAACAAGAGTTGTAGGAGCGGCTGTCAGTCTGGTTAGAATGGTTTCTGGACTGAAGTGGGAACTGACAGTAGAAGTCGATCACTTCAGTATAACTATGCTGAAAGCACGGGGAAAAATCTAGTAGTTGGTCTGAAAAAGACTTGTTGGGGAGATTCTCTTTTAAGCTACACTTTAAACTAAATGTAGACCATTCAGTTACAAAAGTTTCTAGAACTTGCTCCAGCTCTTAAATAGCTGAAGCAGCGTCTACAATGTTGAGAGCTAGAGTGAAGATGGACTTCTGATGTTGACAGGTTTTTTTAGGCCACGTTGTCTAGATCTGCAGGAATGAGTTTGATAGGGAGTGACAAACTGCCTGCTAGAGATGCGCGTACAGCGAGGAGGCCTTTTACTGCTTGATTGTGTGAAACTGTAATTGGCTGTTGTATTAGACTTGAAACAAAGTTGGTGGGAGCCTGTACGAAGTAGTTACTGATGTTTGTTTAGGCTGGAGTTATCAACCAAACAGATGACAGTTGCAGGCTCAATCAGGTCAATCTCTTGGCAACTATGAATTAAAAAATAATCTGTTCTACAAAAAAGAAAAGAAATGCTAGCTATCAGTAAGGAAGGAACAGGAGGAGATGAGAAAAGGCCCAGCATGTTCTGCTTTGTTGTGCTGAGGTTAGTGCTGGTTCAGTTGTACCTCTTAATGGTGTAAGTGGTGGTGGTTTCATTCTACTGTGTAAAGGCTCCAAGTTGAAAGAATAGGGGGCTGTAGTCACGTACGTTAGAAAGCTCAGTGATAGCTATATTCTTTCCGTAGCATGTCTGGATCCTTTTTGGCTTCAAATAGGCCTATAGCTTCTGAGTCAATAGGAGAGCAGCGGGCAACTGGTCTGTGCGGTGTCCTCCACAGCAGCTTAGACGCATGGTGAGCTCTCCTGGAAGCTTAGCTGAGCGTGATTTTTGGCACAGTACCTTAAATCCCAGCTGGCCTTGGGGGCTGGCGATAGTGTATGAATCAAGGTCAGATAGCTGTTGGCCTGCTGGACTGATGATGTGCTGGAGAGATACTCTCCTATTCCTGATCCTCAGTAAATTGGTGATAGTCTAATAAATTCTGCAGTCAGATGTCTGCCAATTTTACTAGAAGTATTGCCCAGACACAGACAGTGTCTGGTTTTTATCTGGAGATAAATTAAAGACAGCCTTGTTTGTGTTGATAGAAAGTCCTGTCCAGGGAGGCATTATAGGATGTCTTTGAAGGATGTGTTGTCACACTGATAACCCCGCAGTCCTCAAATGTATTGTGTACACTGACTGGTAAATAGATCAATGACACTTTGATTATGCAGTAGATGGCCGTGACACCAGCCAGTGATAAGTCTAGATGATGCTTACAAACTTTTAAAAATTTGGCATAGACCAACTACATATGTCTGCTAACTGATATTGATTAAAGTAGGAAAAATAAGTGATAATTTAGGTATGATGTTAGCTATTTGCACCATATGGATGAGAAGAAAATTCAAAGTCGGCATTTGAAGTACTTTTACTAAAACTGGAAGTACGTGAGCTATCAGCTGAGTGTTGTCAGGTGCTGTACTTGGCTTTAGTGATGGGTGCAAGTTACATAGGCTTTTCTCCCCCCTTCTGTGAAAATGTCACTCTTAAAATACAGGTGCCCTCTGTTAGTTTTTCTAAGCTGTGCCTTTGATTGCTTACATGTCCAGTATTGTTACATATTCAAATATCAATCATGGCTCAGGGCATTGTTTTGTTGGGTTATTTCATGGACATATTATGAAAGGAAAAAGCCTCTATTCCTAGATAGGAAGTTTTATGTAAGGAAGCAGTTCTGAGACAGCTGGATATTCTCTGGGGTGTTAAAGTCATGGCTGCTAAACAGGATCCGGTAGCAGCCTGTCCCCTGCTGATTATCTCAGCAACTAATGGGGCACACTTGGGAGGTTAGCAGGCCACATGTGTCTGGGGTGAGGAGCACGGTGGTAGCTCTGAAACTCTGGGAAGTCGCAGGAAAACATCCACTGCTTTGAAATTACTGAGGGCAGAAGTGTCTGAGGGTGTGGGAGGGGGAGGACAGTAATTCAGGCTGACAGATCTTGGAGAGAGGCTTTCTGGCCAAGGAGGAGTGGACTGGAGAGAGACCAAGCAGTGACTAGCCAAAAGGAGGAAATGTGAACAACTGGAGAAGGTAGAAAGCAAATACTGACGTGGGGAGGAGGAGCAGACAGAAATGGTGCTTGAAGGGCCTCTGCTGCCTCTCTGGCAGGGAGAGAGGCTCTAATGAAGCACAACTTTGTTAAAAGTTCAGTGTGACTTATTCTTGCATCTCTATTCTCACTGGATTTTCAATATAGGCTCAGTTGGAGAGTAGGGCCCTAATTCTGTAGATCTACTACTCAAGTTAAAATAGAGCAAGCAGTACACTTACTTTAGCAGCTTTCAATTTGTTCTGTGCTGCAGAGGCAATTTTTGATGTTAAATTCATCTCTAAGGGGGAACTTAATGAAGTTAGGAATAGGGGCCGCATGACTGCTCCTGCAGGATGCTGTGAGCCATGCAGTGCTGAACTTGAAAGGCAGGTCCTTTCTGAAAATTTGAAAGGAGCAAAAGACAAGTCAAAGTACTACTAAGTTTAATATTATATACTGAACATGACTACTAAATTGAATTAAAGATAAAGAACATCCAAGATGTCAGTGGTAGCAGCGATATATGCACTTATTGATCACAAAAGTTAGCTCTTGAAATGTTTCTTTATAGTGCACCTAAACATCATTCAGTTTTATATTACCAGTGCTGCTTAGTTTGATTGTGACAGCTTGAAATAACTTAATATCTAAGATGAGTTAGCATGGTTTATTCCTCAGCTGTCTTCAACATTTGTGGGTTTTACAGACAGATTTATGTAACTGGAAAATGTTTCAGGTGTGCATTTGTAGAAGAAAGTGAGAAACTGATCATAAAAATGAGGTAAATGTGCATTGTAAGTAAAAATGAGGAGAATCCGTGTATTTGCTTTCTTCAAACCTTCAGGTATGGTAATATCCCTCCTCGCAATAATAGGTGAGGAAAATTGAGAGGGGAAAAAATACTTGTTTCTTGAGAATTAATAAAAACTTTCCTTCATTATCTTGAAGTTACTTGAGGCATTGTTTTGAAAATGCTGCATTAACTTCTGCACATTGCACAACTTAAATTGCAAAAGCATTTCCTCTTCAGTGATGTTTCTTAGCCCCCTGCAAAATGAAATCCTTTATTTTGGAAGAAGACAATGGAAAGCTGCTTGATGAATGAGTGATTCATATTTATTAAAGAGGAAACCAGTAGTTTACACTAAAATGCTTGCAGCCTAACTGTGATAGATACCGTAAAGCCAAAAAGACACACAAGAATTGAAGCTAATTTGAAAAATTATTACTGAGACTTTTTCTAGGATTTCACTGGCAAAGGGTGGCCTGGTTCAATGTATTACTTCACTTTTTATGTCTCTGAGTTTCAGCATACCTGAAGTATGAATTGATACATTGCAGTGTTAGAGATTTCCAACCACAGTGACTTTTTCTGGTTTTTGGTGTCAGGATAATAAGTTTTGTAACAGTGTATAGAAGCTGAAGCATGTGATTTGATAGTATCTTGTTTAAAAGAAACATTTGGAAGCGGAAGGAAAACATACATCTCTTACTCTATTGAAAAACTAGAAGTATTAGGCAGCTTGTTTGACTTCTGATACTGGTATGTACGGTTGTACAGTTCGGAGGAGCCAAGTAGGAAAAGCTGTAAAGGCAGATGGTTAGAATTAGGAGGCAAAGAGCATAATACTGCTAGAATTAATACTTAGAAAATGGAGTTTTTGTTAGAGTGTCAAGGTATTTATCTTGATCTCTAGCAGTCTTAAAGATGCACATTAAATGGGGGACCTAAACAGGAGAGGGAGACTTTGGACAAAATCAGAGAGAAGTATTGAGGATGAGAACGTTCATTTTAGTTGAGGAAATAATGCTTTCATTTTGTGTAATTAAAAACAAACTCCAGTGGGAAGCACATGGCCTGAGTCTTTGTGGCAAGGCTAGTAAACAAAGCACTTCTATATTCTGACTTGTTGAGTTGGGCTGGGGGAAGGGGAGGGAGCAGAACAACGTGATTATAGTCTGTGCATTAGTGAATGTAACGTTCACGTGGGTCTCTCATAAACCATATGCCTGTACACACGTCGGGATTGTGTGTTCCTATTTCTGTCCTGAGAATTGTCATGGGTAGGGAGAGTTATTATTTGTGAAATCGTTTATAAATAGCTCTGGTTGCTTGTGTTAGGCTTAGCTTTCCCCTCTTTTATAAAGTTCCTAAGCTGCTTCTGAGTCATAATCAGTTTGCATTCAACTCTTCCAAAGTCTGTGGTAGGTTTAAGTTTAACCCTTGCCTATTTACTCTTTTTATGGTTTAAAATAGCATTTGGAACTGTTCAAACAGGTGCATACTGGGTCAAGAGCAGGACTCTGCAAATATACCTGCCCACTTGGGTGTGCTCCTGCATCCGATCAAATAAGGTATCAGGAACACCCGACTGGCTCGTCGGGAGCTACTCTGGGTCAGGGCTGACTGCACCCGAGTTTGTTCCCTGCAGAAGCTGTGGCATGTGTCTGCACTTGCACTACGGCCTTTTGGACTCAGCCGGGAGGGCTTACCAGCATGGGCGCAGGGCCTTGCGGGGCTCCTGGGTTTGCTGCTGCTTGGCAATCAGCCCTCTCGACTGCGAGAGGAATTCAGATGGTCTGCAGCGTTTCTGCACCTCTGCTAAGCCAGCACTGAGCAGGCATTGATGAGCACTGGTTTTTCGTGGAAGTTCTGGAGTGCTTTCGCACAATATTTCCTGAGACTTGGGTTATCCGGTTGTTTGTCTCCACAACTTAAGGAATGGTGAGGTGCCTGGCTGTGAATTGAGACACAGATACTGATTATCCACAAAACATTATGAAAAGCAGTTGAATTGGATTTTCTTTACTGTTCAGCTGTAATTACAGTCATTTTTTGAAAGAGGAAGTCAGAAAGATCGTAAGATTAAGTTTGTTTAATTTAGTGAGGCTTTTAGAGCTCTTGGAAGTTCAGTGCATTGGAGCTCTAACTGTTGTTTCTACGTTTTGCTTACTTACAAATCTGTTAAACCATGCCAGACTGCACAGAGGGCATTTTCTTATGGAGATTATTCTTGTCAGTGGTATTGCTTTATGTAGAAAAGACGTAACTTAAAACATCAGAATCTTAATGGAGCTTGAGCGATGTGGCCAAAATATTTGCTTTCTGAGCAGTAAAATACAAAAATTATTTCAGTGTCAAGACTGTCACTACCAAAGAGTTATAGAATTTGGTAAACTCACAAACACTCTAGCTTTGGCCCATTAAAGGTGATGGTTATTGTTAATCACCAATGTTTATATGGCACAGTTAATAGTAACATCTGTTTCCTTACTTGATGCTACTTTAAAAGTTTAGTTTATTGAAGCAGGTCTTTACCTGCTTCTCTTATCTTTATAAAGTTATTCCATAATTAGTTTCAGTGGTTTGTTGCAGAGTTGATTAGAAACCTTAATTTTGGGGAACTTGCCTTTGTTCACAAAGCTTTTTTGTGGATTAGTTATCATAGCCTTCCCACCTCTTTGCACACCTTCAAAGAAAGAGCATGCTGTTCCCTACTCATGGGTGTGAGCACCTTCGTTTTCATGTTTTCACAAGAAAACCCCCTCGTTCATGTGCCAAGACAAAGGGAAACACAGAAGCGTGAACGCATGGCAGGAAATTTTTCACACTTCAAAGGAGCTATGGTGATCAGTAAACTCTCTACCGAACCTTGCAGGAGGCAGAAGCGAGGCCCCGGCTCAGCAGAGCTGCTGCAGCCCGGCCATTGCTGGATTTGAACATGCTCTGTCCTTTGGTGTTTCCCTTTTCCCTGCTGCCCTTTTCTCAGAATTGAAGCAAAGAGTGGGCAGGATTCATTAAGCTGAACAACAAGCACAGAAAGCAATAAGGAAAGCAGTCAACACCTTAAAATAAGAGCCAGGTCCTAAACTCCACCCGCTAGTGAAGATTGATAGTGCCTCCCACTATGTAAGGCTGGTGAGTTTAAAGTGAAAAGTGTGGGGGAATACTCTTATGATGGGTTTGTGCAGCTGCAGCCTTCAGGAGTTGGTTATGGCTTGTCTTTTTTTTTTTAACCAGAAAGGGAAAGTAAAAATAAAGTCCTTGATTATAGCTGAAATCACATTTTTGGTATATGGTAAAGACAGTACTCTTAGAAAACTTTTAGCAAAAGTAAGCCCCAGTGTCGGGGGTCTTTCAGTACATAACTTCAGTTAAATCAGCTGTGGCTACTCGAGTACTGCAGAGTGTGGGATTTTAAGAGTGAAATTGTGAACTTTTTAGGTAAGTGTGAAACACAGTGCTGCTGTTTTGGTGGGATTTTCTCTCTTGGTATAGTAGGCTGCAGGTGCAGGGATACCAGGGCTGTGCCAAGCAAGTGGGAGATGGGAGTCAAGTAAGCATCATGCTCGCTGCAGAGACCAGCCAGGTTCGGTAAGCATGGATGCAAGAAAAGTTCTGCAGAATTAGCGAGCTCTTAATTGTGATGTGATCAGTTTGGATTCGGTGCCAAGGAATCGCTCCCCATATCTTAAACTGAATTACAGTTTTCTTTAGACATGTTTTTGAAAGTTGGTGTTGAAATCTCTTACACATTGTTAGCCCAAATAAATGGGATGTGTCTGTGCAGACCAGAAAGCAAAGTTAGAAATCAAGTAGAAAAAAGACTGCAGGAAATGCAAAAATATATTTGATTAGGTTTCCTAGAACTTCAGAAGCGAAAGGAGGAGATATTTTAATGCATCTCGTTCATGCTTCTGTGAAACACAGGTAGTTGAAAGTGCGACTTTAATAAAATAGACAAAAGAGGGAGAAAGCAGGGGGTCTTCCGGAGAAAGTAGCATGGCAGAGAAAGGGCTTAGGAGTAAACTTCCTTTCCTAGGAGCTATGCAACTGAATCAGGCTACTTCCTTTCTTTTATGAATAACTTTTAAGTTTTATGCATGGGAAATACAATAAATAAAAAGAAGTCTTAATTGAACAAAAGTGCATATCTATAGCAAACCGTGCTCTGAGGGGAAATATTCAACAGGGACAGGAGCAAAAAATCTTAACACTCCGAGTTCAACAGTGCAGAGGTTTTTGTGGGGGGGAGTAGTGCAATAGACGCAGGTGTTTTTATCACTTCCCTATGCACATTGCTGTGCTGAGTGCTTGAAGTGAAGTTTTGTCTTTCCCTCTTCTTTCGGTGTTCTTAATGCTGGCTTCTGCAGGCAGGACAACATCCAGTATGACAGTGCCACTGAGTAGGGTTTCAGCAGCTGTTTCCAAGCGTGCAGTATGTGGTATCATGCTCCGAGGATTCTCCACAAAAGCAGTGCTTGACCTGAAGGGAGTCCTATAGCTGATGGTGGAAGAGCATTAGCAGGTAGATGCCGGAGAGTGGTGATGCTCGTGCAGGCTGTGAACCTCTTGTGCTTGTTTTTATTATTGGACTGACACCCCAATTCTTGAGGTTTTTCTGCTCTTGTGTTTTGCAGGCTGTGGAGTTATGGCTTTCTGTATTTTAGTGCGTTATGTAGACAACTTTGGAGGTTTGGATAATGCCACCTTTTGAAATGCCAGCGCTCTGTGTATTAGAAGCCCTGGTGCTTCAGTCTTGGCAGAGCTGAACCTCCTAAGCACAGTAGGATATGTTTGCATTGTATGTAGGGCAGCTGAGCGTTTTTAGTAATGAATTCCTTGGCTTAAAGAGAAATTTCAAGGTAAACCTCCAGTGCAGCTCAATTATTTTAAGTGAAATTTGATTTATAGGGTGGCTTAAATTAGATCTGCCAATTTGGACTTCAAGAATGGCTTTATGCTTGCATAAATAACAGTATTTTTTTTTTCTTTCAACAGAGGTTGCAGAACTTGAAGCTAATTTACCTTGTAAGTATAGCATTTAATGGCATGCATTTTAAGGGGAAAAGGACATTGAACTGAATGTTTTGACTGACGTATAAATGCTAATGATATTTGTTAACTCCAGGGAAAGCTGTGCAAAACTCTGCTACTCAGGCTTGAACAGGTTTTCTTTGTTGCTTCCTCTTAAGGGGTTGTGGAGAGGTGGATCCCTTATTAGTGTCCTTTGGAAGCAGTATTGATCATTTGGCTCTAGAATTTGGTTGGTGGTGCAGTGGGAGCTTCCCTCATAAAACACTCAAAAGGCACCTGGAACTGAAGAGTGCATTTACTGCCTCACTCCTGTTTTTCCTCCATTCTTCTATTTTCAAAACCAGAGATGGTGTTTTAGGGGCAGAGCAAATAGCTCAGTTCTCCGGAAACATATTAAGTCAACCTAGTGCTTTTTAATTTCACATGCAAGCTGTAACCTGATGTGTTTGTTAATAGTGAAAATACTAATGAAAAATTGTCTTTTTTAAAAGTAATTCATATTCCTTAAAAAAAAAAAAGGCAAGATAATGTGGTTGTAGCCCTGGAATCTGACTTGTATGTTATGCTAAAAAGTTGAAAATATTAATGACCACTTTAAAATAGGCTTTTAAGAGCACAGGGTAAGTGGCTCGTTGCTTCTAAAGCTGAGGATAGATAGTTAAAAATCAAATACATGTTTTCTGCTCTTTAGCTTTAGAAAGCCTAGTTCTGTAATGGACAGCAGAACACAAAGTCCTTTTGTAAAGGGGAGTAAAGTTCCTGCTGCTCTGTGTTTGTTGCTGAGGGTGGGTGTTGGCAATGAAGCTGAGTTGTTGCTGAGCTCCCTTTCCCTTCAAGCGTTGACCAGAACAGCATCATTCTGCCCTGAGTTCTTGGAATACAGGCAAGCACAACAAATTATTGCCTAATAAGCTCAGAGATACGTTCAGAGCCCATCGCTCGCTCCACATAACTTCCTGTGGTGCATGTTCCTGTTTCAGAGTCATCTAAGATGTTTTCCCTGCAGGGAAAGAGGCATGAGCTGCTTGCAGCAGACGGGGAGCGTATGTGCAGGTTATTACTGTGCTGGGCATTCACACTGTCTTGTCCATATGCTTATCGCACAAAGAAAAGCAGTGAATATTCTCTGATTATGCTGCAGGTAGCTCATGATGTTTCTACTCTTTCCCCATTTAAGGGAAGCTTTGACCATATTTTTTTCTCCCCAGGTTAAATTTCTGAGGGCTGCTTCTGATGAGCATCTTCTGTTTGCTAATGATTCTAAATCCGGATCAATCCTCAGATCTCAAAAATCTGGCTTTTCAGTGTACAAACTGCCTGATGGGAGGAATTACAAGGGGGAAAAATACAGAACAGAAGCAGCAAAAGGGGAGGGCAGGAAGAGGCATTATTTAACTCTTCCTTTCTCTATGCTCTTCTTTCTTAAAGGCAATTATAGAGATTTTATACAGAGTAACTTTTGTTGAACTTTTTTGTGTAGACTCTTCTGTAGGATAATGAAGACCTGAGAAACGTGTATCAGGGTTTGTAGTTACTACAGTGCGAATGCATTACTAGGGTTTATGTACAGTTCTAGTTATTTTTTCAGGCAAATCTCTGATACTGTGTGGTTCCTTGACTACAGAAAAAGAACAGCCAGCCAGCTTGATGGATTAAGAAGCTAAAGGCTGCATAATATGGATAATAATGTATCCATGGATATACACATCTTCTAGTGCCAGCTTGACAGCTTGTGTCTACCCATAGTCAAGAAAGGCCAGTTTCGTGCATGGGAAGGCAACTTAGTTTGTGTCATCCAATGCGAACAAAGGGTTATTATGCTGTGAACTTGCATCTGTTGAACTGAAACCACTGACTGGTTTCATCAGATTGATGTTTTATCTTTTCTTTCCCCACTTGTTCTTCTTTCTTAGTATGCTCCTTAAATTCAACTAGTCTGAGAATAAAAGCATAGTATTTGGTTTGTAATGATGCTCCATAACCTTTGCTGCTAATGTGTGTAATTGGTTACGCGGAAGAATTGTTCAGTATGAAAGCTGAATGGAGACTTCACTGGCTTTTGGATGAGGCTTTCAGTAAAGCTTGTATCTCGTTATACGTACAGGTATAAATAATCCTTTGTTAGCGTAGGGCTGTGGTGGCATGACTTCCTGCAGACTGCAATGTATGATCAAATATTAAGATACACATGTTACCATTAAAGAACTTGTAAGGAAGAGATGCTCATTATATATGCTGTCATCTTAACATGTAGCTAGTATATATGCAGAAGACCAAATCCTTTGGTGTTTTAAGATCTTTGAGGCAGCATGGTTTACTGAAAGGAAATAAGCTTCCCACAGCTGAAAAAAATGAAGTTCCATTACTGCAGGTGACCTGTAACTGTATAGGGAAGAGGCATGTAGAGGCAAAGTATAGCAGGAAATCACTTGATGGGAAGGATTGATCAGGGAGTGAATTTGGAGAATATGAAAGTTGATATACTTGCTTTTCCAACAGTGGAAAAACAATTCTCTGATATAAATTATTCTTTTGCTTTGCAGGTACATGTAAAGTGAATTTTCCCGACCCAAACAAGCTTCATTACTTTCAGCTAACTGTAATCCCAGGTAATTTTTTTAAACATGTTACTTTTGTTTCTGTGTGTGTTGGTGTTTAGGAAATGTAATTCCAAGAGTTTGCTCAAGAATACAACAAACTTTCTAGTCAAAGAAAGACTGACTGTAATATAGTGATTATTTTGTAGAGGCAATGGTGAAATTAGGCTGGATTTTGAGAACTCGATTCCAATAAAAAGCCCATCAAAACTGAGCAGGTTTAGGAAGTATTCAGGTCTTGTTTGTTCACTTTGATTGAAAACATTTTTTTTTTCTCTTGGCTAATTTCAAACCACCTTGTTTTATTTGCTGAGAAAAATCTTGAACTATGTCTAGAGAAATTACTCTATTACAACCTTGTTGCACGTTTATTCTTTTCTACTGATTGCTTGAGTCTGCAGAGTTGAAAAGATGTAACACTGGAAAACGTCAAATCTATGCGTGTCTGAAGATGCTTAACAATTAGGTGTCTCTTAGCCTCTGAATATTCAAGTATGTGGAAATTAGATCTTTTATTATTAATAAAAGTAATGCAAATATACTGTGAAGCTTCTGCTGGCACACTGGTCAATAAAAACAAAACCTCAGGACTACATTTTCAGAAACTATAATTTCCACATAAGTTTCTTAATAGCCATCAGAAATTACAGAGTTTGCTCACATGGCTGTCCATTTTAGAACAGAAAGTTGTGCTTGTGTTTTATGGATGAATTTGCGTGGAAGACTACTTAAATTTTGTGTGCATTTCTTTTTTTGCTGTGTGTTACCTTTGAGACTCTGTGCAACTATTTAAACGAGAACACTGATGTGTTCGGTACACTGAATTGTTTGCGTTAGATGTGCTGAGATCAGGATCTCCCTGCCAACTAATTCTTGTAATGCTTATTGACAACGGAATCGTCAATATTTTCTGTAGATGCTTATTGACAACAGAATTCGGATGCAGTGTGGCAGTCGTCCTGATGTCTTCCCTATACAGATAATGGTTTATGTTTAACAGTGCGATAGGAATTTTTTTGATAATCCAGTACCTTGAAGTCAAACGGGCACTAGATGTCACTGTTACTGCTTATTAGGTAAAATCAACTAGCGCTTCCTCGGCCGTGGAAATCTTGGGTGGTCTTTGTTAACATGTCCATTCATGTGGCTCCTTTTTGTGAAGGAAAAATGAGTAAGACTTCCCTAGTCAGTGTAATCGAAAATAAATGCAAGTGCTATTACAGAACTTTTAACCTCTCATTCTCTGTAGGAGACGTATTCACATTTACTTGGTGAGTGTTAATCTGCTTGCACCAAATGTCTTTCAGTTTATATGATGCCGCTTTATTATGTTTTGGAAATGGGTTGACTTTACAAGACCATCACTGTGTGAGTTAGGGATGACTTGAATATGAAGCAATGATAGCTTCTTCGTACTAATTCTAAGGTGTCTAAATACTTAGCCATTTTTTTTTGTCTGTTAACTGCTGTGCAGCAAGATGTTGCAGTCAGAAGGCAGTTGCTGAGTGCAGAGCATGGTTTTTGTGCTAGCTTCGTTGCTGAAATGATCTTGGGAATGAGAGGATCTTAATTAACATTTTGTTACTCTAAATATAGCTGCACAGCTGAAGTCTCTGCAGTAGCAGCCTGACCGAAGTAAACAACTATTTTCAGCTGTGCATAATTCAGGTACAGAATCTTGTGATCAGCTACAGCTTAGCACAACTCCCTAAAGGCAGAATGTAACACATACCAAGAAAATATTTGTAGTTTTCTGATTCCCTTCATTATTGAGGTTTTTCTTGAGAGTATGCTAAATCTTAGTTCTCTTTGGAATAGCAGAGAGGCAGCTAAGTGTCTGTCACAGAATTTTTCTGGCTCAAATGTGCCAAAATCTTTGCTTGAGGCAACTATTTTTGCAGTGTCTAAACAATGTTGCATGAATCTTGACAGTCTGGAGTAAGCCAGTTTTCCTCCTCCTGCCTGAAACTGTCTCTTGCATTGAGGAGCTGAGTTACTTCTAGAAATCCTGCTCATACATCTGGCTCTTAAGGGAGCGCTTTGCAAATATCTCTGCAACTTTCCAATTGTGGAACAAGAGCTGGGCTCAGCGCAGCTGCGAGTGCCACGGAGTAGCTAATGCCACCTTGCAGTTCTCACTGTTAGGACCTATATAGTAAGTGTGCGTAAGCCAGGGTTGGTAGTCTGCACAGCGGAGAGGTTCTTGCTGGCTCACTTCTTAGGGTTCTCGGTTTGCTTATCTGCAGTTACAGATAGGATAACATAGAAGGATTGCATCCTTCTATGACAGATCTGTTACAGGGGTGGTAATTATTTTATATTCATATTTTATGTTTAAGTTCTCTTATATTCTGATTAACATTAGAGCTTGAATTCTATAACCACATTTTTTAAGGAATCTTACACCAAGACAGTTTCTGCAAGTAGTTGGCTGTTAGGGTACCATGAAGGTGCTGACTGAATACGTTTTTTAACACAGAAATGCCTTTTGCGGTCGATGTTCTAGCCTTATGTTATTGTCAAAGCTTGTTCTCGGGTGCTTTGTTTTATCCAGTCATTTTGAATGTGGCTGGTCTTGAAAGGACAGTGAAAGAAGCTTCTTTAGGTTCTCACAAAAAGACTAATGTGAGTAAGAAAATAAACTTTACCACCAAGTAGAAATACTTTCATCTGCCTTGCTCTGCACTTCTCATAATAACCTTTCGTAGTGAGTATTTAATGTCACAAAATTATTCTGGTGACAGTGAGTTTTAAATTAAAATCAATTTGTAGAAAATCTTGATGAGGGTGTCTGCTTATTTCAGATAAAGTTACTTGTCCTTGAGAAATTCCAATTCCTTTATACTATAGCTTTCTACAAAGCACCAGGAGTGGATATATAGTAGTACATGCTAGAAAATGGATAAGACAGATTTTACTGCTGCAGTGGACAAACTGTGTGTTTCCGAGGCAGATACTGCTGGCTTTCTCTGCTCTCTGAAGCTTCTTTTTCCTTTTGTCATCTGAAACAATCGTTCTGTTGTTGAAAAATGCCCATATGCCACCACTTGCCTCCGTTCTTATTTTTATGCCAGTACCTTATTGGATCAAAAGCTAGGGAAAATAAGGAGATAGATGCTTATAATGCGGGCAGAGTTCTGCCTGCTGCACTGATATTTGGAGCACAAAATTGGAAGCTGAGGCTAAAACATGGTAATGACCTGGAAAAAAAAAGAAGGTGAGTTTAGATAGGTTGCACGTGAAGAAAACTAGAGGAATATATAGAGTTAATGCAATTTTCCTGCAGTTCCCAGACAGCTGGGATGGTTTGGGGTTGGTGTGATTATTTTAAAGTCCTGTTCTTCAGGGAATTAATAAAGAGCCTGTTTTCTGTTTTGCATGCCATAAAATGACAAATGTTGGTGAGCATGGCTGAGCATTTCAGTGCTGCTGATTCAAGGAGCTACTATCAAAAGCACATCCTTTGTGGCCTGTCCTAATTATCTTGCATTTTCTTTTAAAGCGATAAAATAATTTAGTTTAGTATTTTCACAGCACTTTTAGCTGTTACAATGCAAAGTAAGGTTAGAGTCAGGTTGTTGATAATGAAACTCGAGACTGAAGTGGGAGGGATGCTTGCTCTGTTAGTACAGCTTGAAGACATAAATTTAAGCAGTAGGAGGAAAACTGGAGCTCAGACGTACTCCCTTTTTGCAAAAGTCTCGTCAGTGGCCAACTTCCTAAGTTATGTGCTAAAGCTATTTTATTCGACTGTTTTATTTATAGCACTTTCCTCACTGTTAACTTTGCCAGAACTTCAGTTTTTCCCACCACTGTAACATGTCTAAAAAATTGAGGGTCTTTGTCTCAGTCTGTATGGGTGTTGTGGGACATAGATTCTCCCACATGGTAGTTTCCTTCTCTATTTACTTGCTTGAGATGCTGTAAGATGACTTCGTCATGAAAGCTTATCTTGTTAATGCATTGCAAGATTTGTGGCTGGGTACTGAGGCCCTCCAGAATTTGTAATATACATTTGAGTGATCAATAATGAATAGCATGCTTTATTGTTGTTTAGTGAAAAGATTTACAAACATGCAGGGAGAATTGTAAAAAAAAAAAGGGGGACGAGAGATGCTTTACTCTTCTGATTTGGTAAATATGTCATTGCTTATTTTATAACAGAACCAGTAGGGTACCCACTGCACTATTTGGTTAGTGCTAGCGTGGACTGATGCCAAGGTAAACCCAAAACATAAAATGAGAAGTTGTAATGCAAGACAGTGATGAGTATTGATTTGTCTTTGTGGGAGACTCAATCATTTAAGTATGTCGAAGTGACCTGCAGTGTGAGGTACAATGTCTAAAATGCTCTAAGTCTTCCAGAGATTTCTCAGCCTTACGTAGAACATGGCGGGGGGTGGGGGAGGAAGAAAATGGAAGTAATACATGAGGAATCTCTCACGGCCTGTGGAGGTGTTAATATGTGGTTAGAAAGTGCTTGAGCTAATCTAAAATGTTTTTGCAGAGAAAAAGTGGTGTTCTTTCACCATCTGGTCCTGCTACTTCTCTTCTGCTGACAGTGGTGATAATTTAACCCCTCTGCACACCAGTTCATCTCAGTAATCCTGCAGGAAACTCTGCACTCTTTTTGCCATGGTGTTTTTATACAGTGAGAAAGGGCTTGCGCCTTCAGCTGAACTTGCCTTGTCTGATTTCATCCTGGATGTGGAGGACATGGGGAGTTTCTGCCATGGCTGGGTGGAAGTGGAGCTATTCTGAGCTAGGTCTGCGTGGTGAGGAAGAGCAGACAAAGTGAACAGCTGTTCAACCTTTCCACCCCTGCCCCATGCATCTCTTGAGCAATGTCAGAGCGATCTTGCTGTCTGTGCTTGGAGTTGAGGGCCTGTCATAATGTTCCTGCACGCTGCAGAGGCTGTGGGCCTGGTGTTTTCAGTGTGCAGAGAGATGTAGAGCGTGGCTTTTCTCCTGCTGCTTGACTGGCAGGAATCTGACGGTCTTTTGGCAAGCTCTCTTCCCTTGGAGCTGTTCTCGAATGTTTCTTTTGGGCAATCGTATTACACTGAGGATTCATTAAATCTGAGGATTTTCTTTGACATAAGGCACATGTAGATACATCCATCAACGGGCATCTATTTCACATTAGCAGGGGTGGAATACGAAGAGCTGCTGTGCACTTCACTCCAAGTCCACAAAACCAAGGAACTATTGAATTTAAGCCAAGGAAAAGAATTTTCTGCTGCTGGACTTCCTGAGCAACCTTAACAGTGTTGGTGTTTTTCCTTTACCTTGCTGTACTGGCAGCAGGCTTCTCGCTGTGCAAACACGCGTGGGCATTTCATGTGATTGCTTATGTTGGGCCATGATAGCTTCATAAGTGCTTATAAGCCAGAGGGCCGTGAGGAGGCCCATGGAAGGCTTTGAGGTACGTGACTCGCACTGTAACAAAACACTGAATTCCTGCATGGTGTTGCTTGTTTGTTTTAGAACGATCACTGGAAGACCTGTGTGTCTGATTCTTTCGAGCGTGGTTTTTACAAGGGACAGTATCATACATGGAAATTGTGAGGATTGATGAGACTGGGTTAAAAAGCTATTATAATGCGCTAGATGGTGGATAAAGTGCAGTTAGCTGTGTCCTGTAGGGTAACTCGGTGGTGCTTGAGCTGTTTGAACTCCCAGTGGGATATTGGACTATTTTCCTGATCATTCCTTCCTGGAACAGTCAGTGTCTTGCTTGGAGTGTTTTGCACATTTGACAGGGAGAAGTTTCATCAAAAGGATATTGGTATAACTCACCTTATACATCTCATTCTTTAGAAATGACTTGCTTTACTGGTCTTGTATCTCAGTGTATTTGAAAACAAAAGAGAAATGCTTTTATCTTGCTTTTTTCCCATAAAAATCAGTGCATGTGCATTTACTTTCTGGTAAAGCGTAGCGTGCCTGAGAAGACTGCTTAATAAATCAAACACTTCAAAATTGAATTGGAGTGGAAATGGAGAATGTATTTGAAAAGTGTATGTTCTGGACAGGTTATTAAAGTGAGATTTGCAATGGCTAAGGCTTGCAGCTTTGTGCTGCACAGTTCAGTGTGGAGGCAGCTGTAAACATTACCGTGTGGGGTGGGGAAGACCAGCCACGTTCTGTTTTCATACTCTGTGCCTACGCTGCTGTTGCAGTCCAAAATTTTGGATGCTGTTCATGTGCTGAAGCTGTCAGTGGTCTACACAGGCTCCTGGGAGAAGCTGGACCATGATGTACTTGCCAGCAACTCTTTTGCTGTTCTGCAGGCACAGGTCTTCTGGAGCGGCACGCTGGGTGTAGGGTGCAGTGGAGTCTCATCTTTGGCAGCATCAGCTTTTACTGGCTCGCTTCCCTCTACAACTGAGGGTTTGTGTTATTTGACAGGGTGATGCCCTCTCCTTTTCAGTAAGTCAGCTGATAACAGATTGCAAAGAGGAGGAGGGTAGGAGCTGACTGCTCTCTTGTGATTGTGGCAGTTAGTGTGGAAGCTACAGGCTTGTGCTGACAGTAGTGAGGTTGTAACATGGAGTGAAACCTGAGCAAGTGAATGCGGTGCACTGGTTGGTAGGAGAAAATAGGTTGTGCTAGATCTGTGTAGGGACTGGGAAGGCAGCAAGTCCAGAAGACGGCATCATGAAAGAGGATTTTGATGACCTATAGTAGAGGAGCTAGTTTTTTTGTGGTTTGGAACAACCTGGATAATAAGAAAACTCTTCTTAATCGCTCTGTAAACTATGGGTTCCTTCACAGAACTTTCCTTTGCAATGTTGGTTTAAAAAATATAAAAAAATACTGTCAGGTGGTGATAACCAGTGTTCCTGACGTTTAAGCCTTCACCATGGCTGTACCATGTGATACAGAGGGCCAGAGTACTGGATGTAGTTTGAACCCGAGCATTCCTCAAGTTTCCCAAATGCCCAGTGTGGGCTGGGTTATCTGTCTGATTCCCTTTCTTAATGAAAAAACTCAATAATGGCAATGCCAGACAGACACATTTCAGATCACTTGCAAGCGTTTCAGCTTCCAAGCACAGCCATTTCAAGAGTTGCAGGATGACTGTTATCCTGTTATATTATCTCTGGTTAAATGCAACTAGATATTTTCAGATTTCATATTTTAAAATTTAGCCATTTTAATAATACAATATTGAGTCTGAGGTTGACAGAGGCAGGCCGATTTTCCGAACTGATATATCATCCTAATTACAATAAAAGAGCTTACTTGATCTTTTATTGTGGTACACTCTGAAGCATGCTCTTGCACACCGTTATTCATACTGCTCATGAGATGTGATTGCTAGCACAAGTCTGGGAAGATGTGCTGAATCCTGCAGCAGGATTTAGCATGCATTAGCAGGTGAACTGTGTATCCAGCTCATTCCAAGGGTCGGTGTGGTACTGCATGCTATATGGCCGATGTGTGGCAGAATTTTGTTCATACAGACATGAAAAGTTCAAACAAAGGTTCCTCTATCTTGATATTGCCTGGTACTCGGATCAGGAAGGTGTTTTTTCCAGGGTCACTCTGGGACTGTTGACTCTTCTGACTTAAATCAATTTTTGTTGTAAAGGTTTTCAGAGTGGAGGAAGACACTATATTCGCACTCTCTTTGGACTAGGATGCAGCTAGTGTTATGGTGTAACTAGGTTAAGTATTTGATGATAACCCCGTGCATTTATTTTATCTTTGTAACGACAGATATTTTTGTATTGTATGGCATGTGTTATTTTCTCTTATTTAACTATTTTTGTTGTTTTTTCTTTGCTAGATGAGGGCTATTACCAAGGTGGAAAGTTTCAGTTTGAAATTGAAGTTCCTGATGCCTACAATATGGTGGTGAGTATTTGTCATTAAGGGAGGCAGTTGTCGCTTTAGATTTCCTTTCCAGGTAATAGGGCTTCAGAGGGAACTTGGCATTGAGACTAAGAAAGGATCTTCTATCTGTTGTAAAAGTATCATGAGATTGTAGAAAAACCTTGGTTACCTGGAATTTTTGGAGGTCATATAAACCTCTGCTGAAAGCTGGGGTAGCGTTAAAGTGGGATTTGGTTGCTCAAGGCCTGGGACAGTTGGCATTTCAATATCTCTTAGGTTGGAGATTCCACTGCCTCTCTGGGCCTCTGTTCCAATGTTTAATTACCTTTGCTGTGATTTTTTTTTCCTATGTCAGGTCAGAATTTCCCTTTTTGCAGCTTGTCTGTTGCCTCTTGCTTTATCACTGTGCACATCTAAGAAGAGCCTGATTCCATCTCCTCTGTACCCTCCTATTAGGTAGCTGTAGACAGCAATAGGGTCCCCACCTTCAGCCTTCTGTTCTCCAGGCTGAACAAATCCAGGTCCCTCAACGCTCCTCGTACTACTGTGCTCTGGTCTCATCACCATCTTGGTGGCTGCTGGGCTCACTCCAGTTTGTCAATGTGTCTGGTACTGGGGAGTTCAGCATGGGAGCTGTTCAAATGGGACACAATATTCCAGATGCAGTGTCATGAGTCTCAGGGAGTGGGAATAATAATTTCTGTGGCTATTCTTTTGTAGCCCAGTGTTTGTAAACAAACAGCCTTGAGGCTTTTATTGCCTCAATAATATTACTCCTTAAAGAAAAAATAAGTATTTGCAACTGTCTGGCAGAGGCTGCTCAGAAGCGCAGATGATTCAGACCTGAGAGTCTCCCTTCTGGCTGAGGTGCCACACTCATCTGTTCTCTCCTATTAATTATTCTTGAGACCTGCATTTAATGATTATTCTCGCAAAAAATGATGTATCATGAAATAGGTCAACAGAAAGGAAAAGGTTGTTTTTCTTTTTGTTTCTGTGGGGCCTTCAGACTGGTGCTTGTAGTTCTGATATTGACTTAGGTGCTCAATCCCTTTTGAGAGCATGCAGTGGAGGACGTGGAAAGCACAGGTATGGTGACAAGTGGCCTGCTTTAGCACACTCCACCAGTTCTACTGGTTGTCTCCCAGGCTGTTTAGTTAAGTATCATTAAAAAAAAATCACAGTTTCAATGGTTATTAAGCAAATGCTTTCCAGAAGTTAAGAAACGGCTTTTCCACAAATGATCGCAGTATCTTATTGTAGATAAACAGAAAGCTCCAGACAACTTGGCCTTTTCAAGCATGAGAAATGTTGGTGGTATTGTACTTTACTAAAATTGCAGAACCTTGCAAGGGAGGCGAGATGCAATTACAATAAAAATAACTTCAAACATTGTTTTCAGAGTTTAGCTGTCAAAAGAACAATATTAACTCCAAAAATGAAAAACAGTTGGGGCACATGTTTGGTTCTCAGGAATTAACACCTGCCATTCTGTGTTCTGATAGTTTGATATGTAAGGAAACTAGAATCATTTGAGCATTCGAGTTGCAACATTTGCATTTAGATATATAAATAGCAGGAAGAAGGAAGCACCTTTTTTTTTTGTAGTTTGAATGGTTTTGATGATTTTGCTTGCTTTTATACCTTTTTTTTCCCCCCCATCCTTCTGCTTTCTGTTTTCTTACTTTTGGTGTTGATAGTTCAGAACTCTTCTTTCAGGGAGGCTGAAGAATGTGTAGGGGAAGATACTAGAGAAATGTGTCTGGGAAGACCTTTGGCTTTTGTGTTCAGATGCACCAAGCCCAAATGCAGCATCATATATATGTAGTAGTTGCAGTCGCAGCATTGTTTATATATACACGTACGAAGGAGGTGCAGTGGTCTGGAATGTAATAGCTTGAATTCCCTAACTGAGCTTGGAGAACGGTGCATTAGCACTACTGGCGGAGTAGAAAGTTATGTTTCTGAAAGCAGAGGAGTTGGGTTCGCATTCCAGAAGATGCCTTCCCAAGTTTCCTAATATTCCGTTATTTATAGTCTATGAATACATGGGACATGCACAATATCTTCTAAAAAGTTCATGCTTGTGGAAGACCATATCACTTCTAAAAGGACTTCCAATTTTTCTCCTCCTTTTTTTGATAGTTGTGCTCTCCTTTCATAGTAATATTGGTCAAGGATTATCTGCTGGAGCTGTTTTTTTTTTTTAAGCGTTTAGGGTCCTGGCTGTCTTTATTGATAGACTTCTATCTAAAGCACCTACATGTACTAATAGTGTTTGCAGTTGTATGGTTTTGGTTGTGTGTTTTTTTTAAGTTCCCCTTAACCTCACCAAAGAATTTCATACTGTAATACAGGCCACTTTTACTAGCTTGTGTAAGGTTACGCACTATGAAGACAAAGGTGGTCATTTAAGGTTGACTACATCCTTGTTCTAACTTGAATAAGTTGTGCCATTGCATACCTGAGAAACATGGCCTTCAGTATAAAGGGGGAAACCCTGTCATGTTCTCTGCTGACTAAGTTTTTAGTCATCTTCAGTAGTAGCAGTTTAACCACTGTGGCAATGCTGGGCACAGGGGAACATACACAATATACTCATTTTAATTTCTTAACTTTTTGTGTTTAAGGTGTTCACCTAAACAACAGTGCTGCAGGCAAGTGTTTCCTATGTGTTAACAGGAGAGCTGAATGTTAATTTTGATCTGGGGTTTTCTGATTCTCGATTGCTGTAATTAAAAAAAATCTTCTGGTTTGTTACAGTTCCCTGCTCAGCACTGGCAGAAAATCTACAGCAAATGTTAATTAGATATTTTTAAATTCTGAGCACCTCTCATTCAACACAAAAGTAAAAAGTTTGCCTTTGTGCAATTTAGAGAAAAATGCAGTGGATTGACTGTTGGGTTATGGTCAGGTTATTAATGAAAATGCATATATATGTTTAAAAACAGATGTTCTTTTTTTCTGTAGGCTAAAAAGATTAGTTAGAAAATGGATTCAGGCTCTGGGGCAGGGCTATAATGGCTTGCCAGTCTTGTCCGGTATTTTTACTCCCAACACAAACATTCCCTTGAGGTGCAGCTGATGAAATAATGGGTGCTACAAGACTAGGGACCTGGTGCTTTAAGGAGTGGAACCTGATTAATAGTACGGATATGGTTTAATGTTCATGTAAAACTAAGCTGTCTGCCACTGCAAGGCAGGCCTTGTTTGCAGCTTCCATGGTGTTGTATTGTTGGAGTAGACAGGCCTAGGGACTCTCCAGTTTAGCAAGGTTTTTATAACATGAGGTGCCTTAGGTGTGGTCAAAAGCCAGGAATTTAAGAGGAGAGCTCTGCTAATCTTGGTACTTTTTCTGGCCAATGTGTTAGATGTGGAAACAGCAAGTAATTGAAAGGGATTTAGTTCCTGAAGGATCAGATGTCACAATTAAAGGACTTCCATCTACCTCTTTGGTGACCCTACTTTATACAAGTCTTGGGTTGGAACTGATGAAATGGGAATTGGGCTTATGCTTCATCACGCCTCTGTCTGGAAATTTTGAGGTGGTGCAAGGAAGCCCGGGGACCTGAACCCTTGGGCAGTTCTTGTGTCAAGGCCCACGCCTACTGTAAGGCAATGCCTCTTCCACTTGTTGAGCTGGGTCATCCAGTCCATCAAAAGCACAGGGCAGTGTGGTTTCATTTTCTTCAGCTCTTTTCTTTGTACTATGTGCTTAGCTGTGTTTGGTGTGCAGTTTCAGCCAATCTCGAGAAATTTGTCGGGAACTGGTAGGGAAGAGTGACTGGCAAGAAATACGTTACAGCTACGCTTAACTTGGTCTCTGGAATCCATATGGCTGTTAATGCCTCTTTTGGGAATTCTGTATTGTAGAAACTTTGAAGAAAAAAAACCTGTAGTTGTAGTAGCAGGGCAGTTCACAAGAATGCTTTGCGACTATCTAGAGTCCAGAGACAACATTTCAAGTAACATTGATTCCAAATTTCTGTTAGGAATGCCATCCCTTCTCTAGGGAAAAGGTTGTGAAGTGAAAAACTACAGTTACAGGACAGATAAAACATATCTGTATTAGTACACCTGTTATGTTAGAGTGATTGGCTTTCCAAATTGACCAAGATCTGAAACTGTTAATTAAGTTCATTTATTGATGAGCACTTTATATCCAACTTATCTTTTGGTGAGAATAATGGACGGGAGAGATTATTTGCTGCATTTTTCAAAGAAATGAGGCAAACTTGATCTGAAGCGTGTTCTGCAAAACTTCTACCAAAACTGAAGTCAGTGTATGTGTAGTTCTCAAATGCTTGCAACACTTTCTTGTACCATCTGTACATATTCACTGATATGTTGAAGTGGACTGAGAATGGACATGAAAGTCAGACAATTTCCATTATCAAAACTAATAAGAGACCCTAAAAGATAAGTGGCTGCTTAGAAATGGATAAGAAAATGAATGCATTCACTGTTGTGACCCCCAACTGAGGCTGGATCTACCTGTGCAGCTTTCAGTATCTGAGGAGAAGGAAGAGTTTGAGCAATGAAATAAATGGATTTTGTAAGCTTTGTTATTCGAAGTGTCACATGTATGCCCTGGAGGTGGCTGGAGGTATTCAAGTGAAGCATCCTCTCGAGGAAATCTTGTGTGGATTTGTTGATCTAAGAAAGACTCAAAGATGACTTGGAACAAGCTCGAAGAATTTCTGTCTGAAGAAAAATTTTATGGTAGTGCTGCAGTTGTCCTGTCTGTCTAACAGAGGAAGAAGGAGAGAGAAAGAGAAAACCTTTGTCTTATTGTCAGGAGTGGGTTTTTCTAATTTTTAGCGATGAAAAACACTTTGATGGAAGGATAAAGGAATTCTTTTGTTTTCACGATAAAAAAATGAGACACAGTTAATTCACTCTGACTCTGAGAATTTGGAGGTTGTTGTTTTTTTTTTTTTAAAGATTTAGTTTGTATAAAGCTTACTTTTTTCCTACTCATTGATACATTCCCTGTTTGAAGGCGCATATGGTAGACATTTACTCTTTTACCTTGATCCACCAGCATGGAATAAATACTGCCGCTTTCCCTTTCTTGAGAACTAGACATAATCTTTCAAAACAATGTGAAGGTGTAGCTAATGAAAAGCTGTGCTGTTAGAAAACTTATTAGAAGAATATTTGTTTTGAAGGTAAAAAGTTGGAGGCTGTTTTCTGTATGCCACTTAATTTTCAATAACACCATGCTTCAGTACTGGGGCAGTCAGTGTCTTTTGATCTATCGGACAAACATGAAATAAGAGTGGAGAAAACTCAACATCTACATTATAAATGATTTGTTGAGGTGATAGATGTTTCTTCTTTTAGTGCCGGACAGGTATATTATTGATAGCTCAGTACCATGCATATTTTCTTATCTCTTCTCCAAAGAGTCTTAGTTAAAAAAATATTTTACTAAAAAGATAATTGGGAAGTTAAGAACAAAGCCATGCGACAAAACACATCATGGCGCTATGCAAATACAGCTATTTGAGCAAATATTTTGTCTCTTGATTTAAGACTTCCTGGAAAGCAGTGGAGGAAAATAGCTCCACATCTATAATATGTGATTTAATTGAAGTTATGAAAGGTATTGGTCTGTGCTGATGTATTCCAGTACGTTTACTATCAGAAATCATCTGCTTGATTGAAAGCTGGAAATTGTAATTTGGAGAGCATGGGTGAAACAACGTGCTGTTGCTAAGCTACCGGGATTTTTACGACCCACTCCTTATTTACTTCACGAAACTAGAGCAAATGAGACTGTATTTTAAGAATCTGTATTTCAAAACCCATTATGGAATTCAGAAATATGGTGATCTTGCCTGAAAATAAGTTTGGTGGCTTAAGTGTGTTAAGTTTGGATGTAACGCGCCTTCTTGATGCTTCTTCTGATACTTCCTATTCAATTGTGAACGGGAGGGTCTGCATTCAAAAGAAGCTGTTCTTTTGACGCGGTTACTATCATTGCATCCTCTGCTGGTTTTTAACAAACCCCTGACTTGGATAAGCATTGGGGGAAAACACTTAGTAGTTTTCTGTTTTAAATTGTTGTCTTACTGGTTAAGTGTTAAGAAACTGAATGACATGGAATGTTTTATTTCTCCTGAAGTAGACAGGAGAAGAGAGTAAATTTTCTTAGCTTTCTTTAAAGTTATGTTTTTCTAAGAAAAAGCATAATACTAGCCCAGCTTTTGTAAAGAGTTGAGAGAAACTAAAAGGGCAGGGAAAGCTGGTGTAACTCCTGTAGCTTATATTATCAGGGTCATTAACATACAAACACAGGCTGTGAATATCAAATACATTTGCCTTTTTCAGTTCTGTGACTTGTAACAGTGATACAGTTTTATTTTAAAGGATAACATCGTAACTTGTTTTCTCTCCTGGCAGCCTCCAAAGGTAAAATGCTTGACAAGAATCTGGCATCCGAACATTACAGAGACGGGAGAAATCTGCCTAAGGTAGCAACAGCATTCTGTTTTTTTACCTTGGAGATTTTTCTGTGTAATAAAACATTGTATGTAGTTTTATTGCCAATATTTTTTTCAACAGATTCTGCAAATCAGTGGCATGTGACCCTTAGGAACTTAGAAATCTACTGAAAGTATTGTTCTTGCTGTATGTTAGAGGCCATGTAGAGCCTGGCTCTTCAGGTTCAGACTTAAAGTTTTGTTCTACTTAAGGTAAAAATGTAAACTCCAATCTCAACCAAACTTAGTCGTTTTTTTTTCTCCCTCCATAGATGAATAGGCCTCAGGCCCTGAGAGGGCTTAAGGCTTTACTTGTTTAATGCCTGAACGTGTTATGTGCTTGAAAACCATTTATATTTCAAAAAGGAAGGAAAAAGTGTTCCTTAAACTTTGACAGTAACTATTCTATATTTGCCATTTTTTTATTTTGACATTTAATATCCACTATAAGACACGTGCCAGTTAAAACAGAGTTGGGGGAGTATAAGTCGAAATACAAAGCTCAAAAGCTTTATTTGACCAAAGTGAGAGGCTTTTGTTGCTGGGTGGTTTTGCTTCATAGTAAATGTTTCCTCTTCAAAATCAGTTTCTGAAACTTTGTAATTTCCGTGTTTCATCATGAGTACCTGATGGTGAAATCGGCCAGAAACCAAACATAAACAGAAGTGAGAAGCATGAGTGTCATTTTTCAAGTTAATGGGGCATAAAAGAAAAAGTAGATGAAGCAGAAGCAATGAATATAAGTGAGATTGAAAGCTGTTCTGAAAATCCAGAACTTGGCACTTGAGAAAAAATTTAGCTTTTTTTGTTTAGATTTAAAAATCATTTGAATGCTGTGTTCAAGGTCCTGGTGAAAATGAACTTTTCACAGGGTGATCTGTCACACTTCGTAGGCAGGTCAGGCTCATCAGCTGATAACAGCTAAAGAGCTGATATCAGTGCTTTTAGCTGCAGTGGTCTGACAGAAACCATCCTCGGGAGGCTGTAGTACGTTCCTGGTGCTCGATGGTGCCAGACGGGCAGCGAGGGCTAGCGTCTGTAGACTTTACCTCACTTTGGGATTGGAGGATTTAAAAGTGGTGGAAAACGTACTAAATCTTCTGAGATTACCTGAAAATTTGGTTGTCCACAGTTATTTGGAGCTGTATGCTGGTGATTCAGGGAGGTTGTTTTGGCAAATACGTGTTGCTACTTTTAGCAGATTTGCCAGACTTGTGGTGTTTCTCAGTGCTCCTAGGACTGCTGCATTTTACACAGCTGAACTTGTTGTTTGACAGTAGGGAAGACTGATTCAAGGATAATATTTTTACAGTTTAAATTCCACCAGAGTTCTTGTGGTTTAGTTCCTGGAGAAAGCTTAGACGCTTTGAGTCAAATAGTCTAAGTAAAGGAATGAATAAGTGAGCTGTTTGGAACCAGGTAACAAGAAATACTAGACACCAAACGAAAGTGAAAAGTTTAAGCTCTGACTACAGTGCTACATCTTCTGAGGTTAAATAAAGCCTCCTCACATTCTTGAGGATATTTCACTGCTTCTTGTCTTTAAATGGTTTAAATTATGAAAAATGAACGTAGTGTTGGAACATCATAATTCTACTTAATGAAGTGAAGTCATTTTTTCAGCATCCGCACTGAAATATCAGCTTTATTTGATTGTCAGATACCTTAACATGTCAAACCTTTGAAATGTCTTACCATTTAGATGGAAAAACTAAAATGACTTAGTTTGCATTATGCCTGTTATAATGGAGAATGCACTCTATATATCGTACCTGCAATCAACTTATACAAGAGTCTTTACATTAAAATAGCTTCAGTTATTTTTAAAAGCAGAAAAACATTCCTTATCAGTATTTTTCACAACTGTCTTTTACATACCTCACACTATGGTATGTGTTGGTTTGATAATAATCCCTGAATTAAAACCTACCAAATGATTAAACTTGTGGTCAAGCGTAACAGTTTTGGGCAGAAGTGTTGTCTCTCTGTACTTTATGGATTGCAGTTACTCTGGACCATATTAATAATGGACCATGTCAGTTAGGTTTGGACCATACTTGTGGATATTGTCTCCACTGCACATGTGGTTACAAAACATCAGGATACCTAGAAAGGATGTGCTTGCTTACTACATACACCAGTTGATTACTTTCTTGATAATACGCAATGCATGACGCCCCCCCCCCCCCTCCCCCCCCAATTGATGTGATCTCTGCCTGAAGTGTTTTTTCCTCCTTGACCACGTAAGCTTTTAGAATAGTTTAGTCACGCAGAAATTTCACTGCTTTTCTGCTATGTCGTGAGGTGGTCAGTGTTATTGGATGTGGTTTTTTCGGCAGTAGGTGTTGTTAGTTAAGGTTTGGTCGCTTCATGATGTAATATTAAAGGGTGCTGAATGGAGAAGTGTTTGAAGACTGATTAATTGTATCTTCTAGTATAGCTCAGTGTTGCAGTTTCTCCAGTTATAAAAGTTGATTACGTTGATTACTTGTTTGTGTTCCCTAGTGCTGTTGCCAGTCTCCTCAGCTGCGCCAATGTGGAAACAAAAAGCTCTTTAGAAAGACTTTCTACACCAGTTGCTCCACTCATCCAGTCTATAGCACAGCCTCCAGAATGGTTGCACTGGCGGTGCTGGGTTGAGCAGGGAGGTGGGCAGCGGGAGGTGAGCAAGAGAATAACCTCTCTAATGTGTCCCTGCCAACGGAGGTTTTCTGAAGTGGATTTACAGCTTTTTAATTCAAACTTACCTTGAATGATACTTTCTGTTGGCAAAAGGAAGGCAAAGGTTTTGTTGGAACTGACATTTTATGTTGATAAATGTTTCATCTGAGATCTTTATGTAAAGCAGATTTTTTTTCCTGGACTGATCTCCCCATTACAGGAATTTTTAGTCACTTAGGCCGTAAATCATGTCAGCTGGAGTTTCAGAAAGTTTTAAGCCTGCTAGAGCCATGCAGTTCCCAGTTCAGTAGATGTTTTTGCAAGATCTCTTTAGGATGCTGTGTATTTAAAAAGAAAAAAAATTCCTCAAAGCTTTTCTCTGTGCAGGAATTACAGAATGAGAAGATACTTGTTGAAATGAAAGCTAAGCAGCTGGCTGGTCACATCAGTGGCTGTTTTGGTTCCTACAGCTTCAGAAGTAGTGATATTGCAGTCTTCCCATAGGAACTCGGATATAGGGATTTGAAATCATGTTCTGGGAGGTCTCCTTAGATTACAAACACCAGATGTTGAGGTGTGGTAATCAGTTCCAATTCCCACATGACTGAGGACACACTTGGCTTTTCTCAGACCCTACTACAGCTGAAGACAAAGCAAATGGAAATAGTGTTTTACTGTCCTTCTCCATTCCTGGTGAAGTTCCCCGCCTGACAAACTGCTGCTCGTGCCACAGCACTCCCCCTCCTGTCAGCCCCGCTGCTTCTTCCCTGAGGCATGCACTCACTCGCCAGCTTTAGTAATCTGAAATGTCGCAGAAATTGTACAGTTGATTTACCCTCTCTTTGCTTTTGCAAATTCATTCTCAACCATCACAAGGGAAGCTTCTGAATGTTTAATAATAAACCTTAATAATACTAGATGAGTTTTGTGGCATTTCTGTATGAGGCGGAAAAGTCCTGGCAATTTTAGAATAGTCACTTCAAGTAAACAGGTTTTCCTGCCCATCAGGTGTCCTGAAACCCTGGTAGAACAGGTGGCTTTTGTGGTGTATCTGGCAGCTCATCAAAAGCAACTTCTTGAAGCATTGAGTGGGCGAGAAAAACTCTGCTAGTTGTGCTGTTTGAGAACTTCCTAGTAGGCCAGCTCCTCTATGGCAGCAGGACCTGTGGATGGCAGGTCTTTGAACAGAAGCTATGTGCAGGTGCTTGTTCATCCGCTAAACTAGCTTATGATGTATTTTGTGTATTTCTACTCATTTAGGTGTTCGTTCTGCTGTTTGTGTGTATGATGCACTGAGGGCAGTTACATCCCCATGGAGAACACGAGATGCGGTTTCTCTAGACACCCTGTGCTGGGAAAAGGTTTTGATTAGGGGCCTAATGATCATTCCCAATCTGTCGGAAGAACGAGGATGCTGCTCTAAAAATGAATTACATCAGCAAATTAGAAATGTGAAGCAAAGGTACACTTGCCTATCTTCATTGCTTTTCTGCCAGAGCTCTGTGAGGGGTAGGAGTGTCTTCTCTCAAGTCCTGGCTGCTGATGTCCACAGCTGGAGATATGCTGAGAGCGAGCTCTGAGGCTTTGGGAAGCTGGAAGGGTATTGACAAGGCTTAGCTGATATGCTCAGGTGCTTTGAGCTCTATCAGTGGATACTTTTATGCTTTTTTGTGTGTGTTAACTTATTCCTCAGTCTTAAGTTCACAGCTATATGAAGAGGTAAAGGGGAGTACTGTAGCAAAATTTTATGAGGAGCAGACAGAAAGCAAGATAAAAAGTCCATTATTTGCTCAAAACCTGAAAATCCTGGCTCTTGCCTGTTCAGCAGCATTTTTGCTTTTACTTTTGCAATACAAACAAAAATCGCAGCCACAAGATGCTATTTTTAATGTTTTTGAAATTAGTTTTGAACTGCACTAGTGGTAATGGCATATTTTATCTTTTTAAAGGCACAGAAATTAGATTAGCAGGACAGTTAAGATGGAATAGTCTTGTCCAGTATCATCATCCTGTTCCTAGCCTCTCTACATTGAACAAAGAGTAATGCTAGTCGTAGTGTATTTCCTAAAACTCAGCGCATTCAATAAATAACTATATGGATAGCTTGTATGGTCCCGTCATCTGCTGTAATTTAAAAATGACTTAATACATGTCATCCTGAAAGTTGGTAAAACCTAATAGTTTGACTTTCACTTTAACCCTATCATTTCAGTAGTAGAAGCTGCTGGTGGTGATGAATTTTTGTGCTTTGCTACTTGCTGCATGAGTTTTCGGTTTTGGATTACTTCTTAACAGACGAAGATGCAGTTGTGGAATGATGCTTCAAGGAGTTTTCTAGACTTTCTCATTCAGATTATTACTTTTGCTTTCATGAATGTGAGCAAGACTTCAGCTTATTTCTCAATTACGCTCTGGTCTCCAGTATTTTTACTTCTCCTAACTGCTGACGTTTTGACCTGAAAGGTCCAGGAATGCCTAATCAACTGGATACACCTAATGATTTCAACTTCATTGAAATAGGTCAACAGCTTCACTGGACTTAATATGCAGGTCATATAAAATTTCTGAACAGTGTGTGTATATAACTAAGTCTGTATCTTAATTAATTAATATTTGTATGTATTTGTATTAAAATTCAAGAGCATGTATTATAGTTTATGAGGAACTCATTCCTCCTGTGAGCAATCTCTCTTGCCCAGAGTAGTCTTCATCATGATTTCCAGTTTGGGATGTATGATGTTGAGTTTGCCTTAAACAAACTCAAAAGCCTTAAAACGTTCTGCGTGCAATATAGCTCACCTGCTGGAAGAGGCGAGCTGTACGACCCTGCCGCTAGACTGTCCTGCGCTGTGTCCCCAGAGGCTCGAGATGCATCTGCTCATGTTACGGCTGTTGGAGAACCTTCCTGAGCAAAGAGACCAAAACTTTCACTTTCCTATCCCTGCCTCTAATAAGCCAAAGTCCTTTCACAGAAGAGAGGATGATAATCCTCTTTCTTGCTAATTAGATATCCCACCAAAAATACCCTTTTTTGGATTGAGTTGTGCCAGATTTGGTGAGAGATGGGTCATTCTGCAAGCCTCTCTTCACCAGAGATGAACGTGTTCTAAACTGGAGCACGTGTGTCTTTGTGCTCAGGGGAAAGTAAAGGTTTAATGTCGAGACTGTGGCACAAGGATTTCTGTCACACTTTTTTGCTTCATGAAAATAATTCAGGTTAGTTGACAAAGGTTGAGCTCAGATTGGGAGACCTGTAGTGACGCTATGTAGAATGTAATTCTAGGAAGACATACCAATTCTTGTGCTTTAAAATCCCAGTACCTAGATATAGTGCAAGAGGTAATTCTTATGTTGCAATTATTTCCTAAGTTCTTAATGTTTTCTGAGAAGATTTCTGACAAAGGTTGTTTAACTAGAAGTTGCACTGTATAATATGTGTATCTTTTTTCCAGTTTATTGAGAGAACACTCAATTGATGGCACTGGCTGGGCTCCAACTAGAACATTAAAGGTACTATTTCTGATACATATGTCGAACTAGATAAATCTTTTAAAATACTTTCGTGGATTTGGAAAGAGACAAATAATGTGGTTTGCTCTAGAAACAACTGAGTTTTTTGTCTTTCAACAGGTGTTGGTGGCAATACTGAAACAAGTACAGTGCTAACTGATTATAGAAATGGTTGCTAGTTTTAGCATAGCTGCACAAATACTGCTTTGACTGATAAAAAGTTTTGTAGAATGGTATGGCTGTAGGTGACCCTGAGAAACCATGCTCGGTAAGGGTGGTCTGCTTTTTTTTACCCAGGTAACAAATACAAGAGCATGACGTGAGCAGGACTAACAGTAATCCATAACCCTTGTAATTTCCATTGTATTGACATTCCTGATAAATCAATAGTCTGTCTTTCCCCTCCTTTCCCCCTGCCAACTTCCTCTGAGTAGAGGAACTTGGAAAAGTGAAAGGCAAGTTGCATTTGGGAGAAATGCCATGTAGAAGAGAATCAGTGTGCAGTTACTGCACTGTTTTGAATTCTGTTTAATCCCGTGTTCAAAGGGGGAGCAGCGCGTTTGCACTTAGGTATTACATAAAGCATGGCACTCTTGGCTGTTTTAGTCACTCCAGTAGGGAACTAACTGCCTCTGCTCTTTAACCATGCCTCAATGTCATTTTACCCGAGTCACTAAAATGTAAGTGAAATTTTGCTCCTGTAAAATTGCTGGTAGTTGTGCCACTGTGATTGCAGAATGACTTTGGAGGTTGGTGCCACCACAGCTGGGCAGCGTTAACAAATTTAGAGTCATAGTTGCTGTATGAAATACCCTTAGGGAGATTGTCGCAAAGGACGTGCTTCAGCACAGTGACTGCTCTTGTCCTGCTATGGGAAGTGGTTACTGGCAATTTACTCTTATGTGATCTTGCTGCCAGAAGTCTTGCAGAGCACTGAGCAATAATCTCCCTTTTGGTCTTACCAGGAACCCTGCCAGAATTGGTTCTTAAAGAACATTAGCTACATTAGGTAGATAAAGGGTATGCATGTCAGGTGTTTGTTTCTTTTCAAAAGGTAAATGGAAAATGAGTTTTATCTAATATTTGGTTTCCTTTTTGGCACTATGAATGAGATCTGTGACTCTCTTAATCTGTAAAATCTCTTCATGAGCATCTGACTTTCCAGAGAGTGAAGTAGAATCTGTGTGTGTTGTCTTGTGGGTTTTCTTAAACACCTTTTCCCTATTTTTTTTATCAGCTAGTATGATTTTGTTTTGCCCTCGTGTTTCTGTTTTCATATTAGGTTAAATCAAGACACTGACTGGGTAATTAAGTTAACTGGTTCTGTTCTTGTCCCTGTATTTCATTCCCAGAGAAAGTTTTTGGACTACAAGTTTTAAGCTTCAGCTATTAGAAAATGAGTATACCAATATTGCAACTGGAGAAGGATGTACATATATTTTTATCTGCTCTCCTAGCTTTGTTCGTGGTATCTTTCTTAGAGATTAAAATACTGCTGCAGGTTAAGACTATAGGTGGGAATAGCTGCTGACATTATGTGTACTTGACTTCCTATCCTCAGTGATGATGGAGATGTGTATTAATCTTCTTTTCTATTTTATTCTTGCATCAGTTTGCTAATTGTTTGTGATTAATTTCATAGATTAAACATCCTGGAACCTCAACTACCAGGAAACTCAAATTATTGAATATTATGAAACATTTTAGGGTGTGTTTACTTTCAATAAGTTAAAGGGAAAAAACCTCCATAACTCCAAACAAAAAAAAACCCAGGAACTTTGTCTATGGGTGGTGAAATGAAAGATTCAGCAAGAGAAAAGGAGATAGTAGCTTAATTTTAAAAAGAAAAAAATAACATAAAATCCAGCATCCCCCTTGGATTTTGTTTTTTCCCCCGGGCATTGAAGCACCACAATTGCAAGCTCACATTTTATAGCTTTAAAAAAACCCACTCCAAATTGTAAAGTTTTCATTCCTTACTTTTTGTCTTCAGAATCTCCATTTTTAAATAAAAGTGCAGTTTCAGTAAGTGTTCTCTCACATGTCATGTTGTCACTTCATGTGGTTTTAAGTGTCATCACATAAAATAAGTACCACATGTTGGTCCTAACTTCCAAGTTGTGCCGCTGTAGAAACGCTGTTGTTACACTGTGCCTCTAGTATAAAAGGAGCTTAAAAAAAATTGAGCATAAATAGCCACTGGGGATGTTGGTAAGCTGCAAGCACTATTTCCCAAACAGTGTTTTTGCTTGGTTGTAATTAGATAGTAACTAGCATCTGGAGTGAGTCTGTTCTTTGTCGAAGATATTCTTCATCCTTTCCAAGTGTGTTCTTTGAAAGGACTAATCAATGTGGGAAAGGTGGGTCTTGGTTAGAGCCAGGGTTCCTGATAGCTGCTTTATCAGGTGCTCTTTCAGATCTTTGACCGAGTATCACTTGTGAAGCTTCATGCCTGCCTTCCTATGTGTTTTGAAGCTTGATTAGTGTCCAAGTGCTTAGATTCCAGGCTACACAGGCTTCTGAGATGGAAAATATGCAATTGTGCTGGTTTATTGACAGTTTCCACACAGTCCAGTTATTTGTCAGTGTGCATTAATAATTGTGGTAGGTACATGTTAATTATAGACCACAGAATTAAATGAAACCGGTGAGTGACCGGTAACAAACGAGAGCCATGAGATGTGACCCAGGTTACTGTTATCTCTTAACACTCCACTTGCACCCACTAATCACCTTCCTGAATCCTTTGTTTCCAACACTGGGGCACCATGATTTGGAGAACCTGCTCATCTCCACAAGCGGAATATTGTGTGAATTTGCACAGTAGCGCTGGGGATAGTATCTGGTCTTGGCCAATGATGGACTTTGAAAGTCAGTATTTCATATTTCATTCATCGATAATATGAAGGTAGCCTGGTTTTCTGGAGGAATAGCACCCAAATTTGTCCAATAAAGCACACTAAACCACTGCTAAAATACTTAATTTGAGAATGGTGATGTACTGTATTTCTGTGACAAATTTGCAGGCATTACTAATGCAGCTTTTCTGAGTGCATTAGTAAAACCATTCAAATAGATAACACAAAACCTCAAAGCCACATGCACAAACCAGCTCTGTGGTATGCTACTGCATGCATTCATGTTATATGCTTAACCTTTTAGAAGGGTTAAGTTTTAGAGGTTTTAGATTGTCTCATCTTCTGTATCCTTGTGGTGGCAGCAGAGCTCTTACATGAAAAATCCTTCAAAACAAGCTGATGTGACCTTTTTAACACTTTTAGTGTCAAATGGGTAGAAACTTGAAGAGGCATTTAAATTATGCCTTTTAACTTTCTGAAATAAAAAATAAAATCTCCGAAATACTTAAAAAAAGTTATCTGACTAGAAGTGTTTTAACAGTGTAGAGAATTCTTGGGGGGGGAGGGGGAGGAAGCTAACTCAATTTTATTTTCTGGCATTTTGTTGCACTCAGTGTCATCTCATCCATGATTGAATTCTCTTTGAGTTACTAAGTGTTGAGCATTACCTGTTTTCCACTTTACTTCTTCCTGCTACTGAAAGTGTTTCCATGGACCACTGTTAACAGCAGCCTGTGTACTAGCGAAAGCACTGAATGTGCTATTGCTGAATTCCTCTATTAGATACTTTTAAAATCAGGTTATTAAGAAAGTTGGGCTTTAATCCTGAAACAGATCATTAGTAGGTAATGTTTTAAAACTATATATACTTTTTTAATCACTGTTGATGTGATTGTAAATGTTTTCTTTATCCATAGAAACATTCCTGAATCCTAAATTCTTAGATAGTTTCTGGTAGCAGTTTGCTTATGGATTGTGTAAAAACTGATGCAATGCTTTCTAACTGATCTTTGTGTAATCTTTCACTGCTTTTTAGCTACCTATGAGTTAGCAACAGAAGCTTATTTACCTTTCAGTCTCCATTCTGTTATGTTCTGCATCATTTTATTGCATACTTCTTTCCTCTCTAAAACAGAGTACTCATAAAGCGAGGGACTGCTGAAGTTATTTTGAGCCTCTGCTCAGACTGTCTGGACTTGCTTTTCTCCTGCTTTTAGGTCTGATGGTCAAAACTTGAAGTTTTCCAGGCGGAAAGCAAATACGTGGTGTTAATTCCATTCTGTTCTCAGATTTTTATTTCACTGACTATACCAGCTTTTAAATACCTAGTATGAAATACTGCTGTTGTTGCTCTGATAGCCTGCTTCTTCCCCCTCAATAATTCCAATTTCAAACTCAGAAGTGCTTCAGTAGCTGCCGTTAGTCCTCAACATGCACTTCCTTGTACCTTATTCACCATGAGTATCATCTGCCTAGTTAAGATAGGCCTCCCTAGTATTCATCAGCTTTCTCTCAAATGCTTGTTTTCACTTTGCTATAAAATTATCTTGGGTGATTGATTTAAAAAAAAAAAAAAAGGAAGAAGTGGGTCTCTGTATTGTGATTGCCTAATTGGTTTTAAAATCAAGCTGTTCCTTCTGCAATTATCTCTAACAAACTACAACTGGAAATTGGTCAGTGACTGATTTATGAACCATAAAAATAATCAAAGCACACTTGTGCAACTCTGCTGACTGACCCTGGAGGGCTGAGCGTAGCAATGTTAAAACCAATATTTTAAAATGTATGATGAATGTTCATAAGAAATATTTGGTCCTGTTTTGTAACCCCGTTCTGATGGAGCTACAGATGGTTTCAGATAATTGGAGAACTATTTTCTGTAGGATTTTCACATTGTGCATTTCAATTCTTCACTGAGGTATTTTAAAGAGCTGTTTTGTCATTTTCGTGTTACTGCTGTCAGAGACAGGAGCAGGAATGGAAAACATCAAGATAGTCTTAAACTGTAGATACGCAGACAGCTTTTTTCTACCCACCTATAGGAAAACAATATTTTTTTCAGGAATTCCTTTCCCATAATTTCAGATACTAGGTTAAGAAATACCTGTCTGTGATACTAGATAATCTAATCTAAAAGGAGTTAAGACTTGTTTACAATAAATTATTGCTATTTGGAGTTTATCCATAAAAGACTTGCTTACTTAATTAGCATTTAATACTAAATGGGAAAATATGCCATATTGCTTGTGTTGTGTTGTCGTTCCGCTGTTGTCTTCAGGCAGTAAAACTTAATTTGAAGTCATGCAAATGTCAAACTGTAGTCTCTTGGAGAAATAAATCAGAGGGTCTTGACTTAATTTTTCTACTTACCTTTACCTCAACGTTTAAGCATAAACCTGAGTAGTTTTAAAAGCTTCAGTATAAGCACAAACTTTCATTCATTGTCTTAATGAAAACAGGTGGTCTGCTGTCAAAATTATATGTAATTAGTGTAGAGGAGTATTTTAAACAGATAATAACTGTCACCGTCTTCAGGATGAAGGGGAAAAAAGTAAACCTGTATGTTCTGTGTTGTTGTCATTAATTCTTGCTGCTGATAGTATTTTTCTCAGCCAGCATTATGGTAACATTGTTCTGCTATTGATTTATTCAAATCCTGTTTTGGAATGAGTCTTTGTACTGTATGTAGAAATGTCAAAGATTGTGCTTGTAAAAGCTGCCTTCCTTCATGGAATATGTTTATCTTCCGTATTGGTAAAGTAAGGAGGAGAAAGTCATGAAAAGAAGAAAATTAAAGGCTTCATAGCAGTGGCAAAGAGCACAAATGCCAGCTCTTACTGTGCAGGAGGAGAAATTACTGGGAAGTCAAGCATAGCTTGGCAAGGAGATTCTTGATCTAATATGAATTTTACAACCAGCTCCTGGTCACGATCACCAAGGTTACAAAACTGAGCTCCTGAGAAATTGTATGTGTGATCTCAAGGGGGAGATGGACTCTGTCAAGGTCTCTGCCACTTTAATAACTGTCACCGTATAGAGCCTCTGAGTGCTGGGGAGAAAAACATCACCCAGTATGCTTACAATTATTCACTGGATACCAGTTTCAAATACTGCATTAAGCAGAAGATTACCTGTTTGTTCAGGCGGTGTGCCTTCACATGTCTTCTCTGTCTTCAGTACAGGAATTGAATCAGGTGGGTGTTGTTTCAGGCAATGTGTCCATGCCTCCTGCACTATTGCCCACTTAAGACTCTTTACACCACCTTATTTCTCCTTGTGCTGTTTCCAAGAGGTATGGTGGTGCCTCTCACCCAGGCCTGCTCCCCACCCGGAGCAGCGTTCGGCACAGTGAGAAGGAAGAAAGGGGGTGAACTTCATTCTGTATCTGCAGCAGCTATTCCAGAAGGACACCCTGAATGAGTTAACACCCAGGCATGGGGGCTTTCTTTTCTCTGAGGAGCAAGATGTGCAGAATAACTTCCTGGGAGTCCTCACCTCCTCAGCTATGCTGTGCTTGGCTGGCTGTAGGTTTTATGGGTGACCTTCTGGCTGAAACACTGTTCAGGGGAGGACTGTGCCTGCTCACATCTCAGTACTCCCTCAGGGCTGACATCCAGCTCATCCTCTTCGTTTGCAGAGCTGCCTTCCTCCCTCGCATGCAGAGAGCACTTAGAGGTCCAACTCTGCGTGTTGGTCTCATGGAGGCTCCCAGGACCACATAGCACAATGTCTCCTGCTGCCAACAGCTTTACTCTTCCCCTCACTCAACACAGTGAGTAACAAAATACAACGTATGGTTGCAAGCAAACAGCTTTAGGGAAAGGCCACCACAGCAGCAGGGAGCTATACCTGCAGCTTAACAGAAACGTGTCAGTGCCATTGTTTAGTCTTATACTTTGTTCCCTGAAGACTTAGTCTTTATTTGCTGAAAGGGTGTGATGTGAGTGCTGCAGGACTTGATCAAAGGAATCTGTGAAGGAGAGAAAAGCAAGCCTGTTGACCATTGCCTGTCCCTGAAAGCATGGGCACTGATCTGCTGCAAACTGCTTTATGTCCCAAGTAAAGTGGACACCTTCAGAGCTCTACTCTGTTCTTGTCTGTGAAGCAGGAGCAGAACCACCACCACAAAACCAACCAACCAAAAAAAAAAACCCACAAAAGCCCCGGGGCCTAAGCTGCATGCCTTCTTGTATTTTCTGGGATACTGAAGGCGATATCAGCATTGCAGAAGACAGCTCTGGGGAAGCAGTGAAATACACGGGGATAAATACAGAAGAAACAGTAATTTAGCAAGGGGGTAGGGAGTGGCAGCAGAAGGGAGAGGCAGGTATGCAACAGATAGTGGTGTGGTTTTTGGTTTGGTTTGGGTTTTTTTTGAACCAGTAAAGAGGTAGATGAGGAAGNTTCCAGAAGGACACCCTGAATGAGTTAACACCCAGGCATGGGGGCTTTCTTTTCTCTGAGGAGCAAGATGTGCAGAATAACTTCCTGGGAGTCCTCACCTCCTCAGCTATGCTGTGCTTGGCTGGCTGTAGGTTTTATGGGTGACCTTCTGGCTGAAACACTGTTCAGGGGAGGACTGTGCCTGCTCACATCTCAGTACTCCCTCAGGGCTGACATCCAGCTCATCCTCTTCGTTTGCAGAGCTGCCTTCCTCCCTCGCATGCAGAGAGCACTTAGAGGTCCAACTCTGCGTGTTGGTCTCATGGAGGCTCCCAGGACCACATAGCACAATGTCTCCTGCTGCCAACAGCTTTACTCTTCCCCTCACTCAACACAGTGAGTAACAAAATACAACTATGGTTGCAAGCAAACAGCTTTAGGGAAAGGCCACCACAGCAGCAGGGAGCTATACCTGCAGTTTAACAGAAACGTGTCAGTGCCATTGTTTAGTCTTATACTTTGTTCCCTGAAGACTTAGTCTTTATTTGCTGAAAGGGTGTGATGTGAGTGCTGCAGGACTTGATCAAAGGAATCTGTGAAGGAGAGAAAAGCAAGCCTGTTGACCGTTGAGTGTCCCTGAAGGTATGGGCGGGCACTGATCTGCTGCAAACTGCTTTATGTCCCAAGTAAAGTGGACACCTTCAGAGCTCTACTCTGTTCTTGTCTGTGAAGCAGGAGCAGAACCACCACCACAAAACCAACCAACCGAAAAAAAACCAAAAACCCACAAAAAACCCCGGGGCCTAAGCTGCATGCCTTCTTGTATTTTCTGGGATACTGAAGGCGATATCAGCATTGCAGAAGACAACTCTGGGGAAGCAGTGAAATACACGGGGATAAATACAGAAGAAACAGTAATTTAGCAAGGGGGTAGGGAGTGGCAGCAGAAGGGAGAGGCAGGTATGCAACAGATAGTGGTGTGGTTTTTGGTTTGGTTTGGGTTTTTTTTGAACCAGTAAAGAGGTAGATGAGGAAGGACAGAGAGTCACAAGCATTTGAGGGCTGTTGGTTGTCAGCAAACATGAAAGGACGTTCACTGTTTGTCTCTTTCCATAATGTAAGAAGTACTTCAGGGTGTTGTAGGAGCTCCCAGCGGTTCAGAGCTGCCTTTTTGGTATGGTTTGGAGGGTAGTGTCCTCTTTGGTGGTCCAGATCTCTGCATCCCTGCTTGGTGCTGGAGCCCACACGATATGCATCTGCAACAGAACATCTGGCCTGACTTTATCCAGAAGTTTATTTCACACACACCACAACTGCTCTGACCCCGCGGACAGTGGGGACAGGGGCAGGTTCCACTTCAAGACGGCACTGCTGCTCTGAACCGAACGCGGACCCGTGCGTCGGTGCCCTGCTCGCTGCGCAGGTGCCTGGCCCCGAGCGGTTCACACGAGGGCTGGGCTGTCCCTCGTGGCTCTGATCGGCACCGGGGACTGGGGAGAGCCTGCGCCTGTTCAGCGAAAACCAAGCGAGGGAAATTTAGTTGTCGCAGTCAAAGGGGTTTCTGAATGCCCTTGTTGTTGATCACGGTTTAGATAATATTTGTAGCTGTTGCAGAAGGCACAGCTTTACCGCAAGGTACCTTTCAGTGGTTCAAGTCTCCCTCTATAAAGGAAATCATCTAAAGAGAATGCAGTGCAGAAGATTTATATTCTTCCATACCTTTGCTCTGTAAAGTGCTTAAAATGTCCATTGTTACTGCTTTCGTTTCTCTGCCTTTCTTCTCCACCTCTAAAAATTGAATAAGCAGTAGACAAAAAAACTTCAGACCCAGTATTTGGCAAAGAAAAGTTATAAGCCACTGAATACAGTCTTGTATGTAGATCTGACATTATTTTATTTTTCTTAAAATAAGCTTCAGGAAGTTTGTCTGCAGGGATATATTGTGTTGTATTTTGATTCTATAAATCAGCTTTTATCAACTTTGTAAGAAGCTATTTATTTTTTTTCCCCCCCTCTGTACATGCCTAAGCTGATGAAAATACTTGCACAAATCAGTGTCTTGTAATAACCTTTGCTTGATAAAAGATTTGCAAAAATTTTCTTTTTCTCTCTTTAATGGCTTCTGGCAAAGCCTAATCTTTGTTTTAAATACAGTAGCTGTTACCACTAGCACGTTTTTAAAAAGTGATTCAGTAGAACAGTGCAGTACATTAAGTCTAATTAAACCATGCTTGTTTTCCCCAAATTGTTGATTTCTGAATATGCAATTTGTGTCAACTTTAATGAGTTGAATAGACTGGTTTCTGGAGGGCGATTGCTTAGTGTTCATAATCACTGTAGTGTAGTTCATTAAGAACCTATCACAGAATTCCCCTGAGAACAATTTATAAAGGATTACCTGCTTGCTCTGAAGCAACCTTGGGGACAAATGTCAAGGCGTCAGTAACAAAAGTAAGGGATTTTAGAGGAGAGCTCCTGCATACTTGGCAATTCACTACTGTCTTGGTTTGGGAGAAGAACAGACTATAATTGTTCCTGTTTAGTATATTTGAGCACAGAAGCAATCGTTTTGCAGCCTTCCTCCTTCTTTTTGTGTTTGCTAACTGGAGCAGTTCATGCCATTTAAATTACCCAAAGCCCTCTAAGTAACCTCTAAGTAAGCTACTGTTGTTGTTTGGGTGGGAAGCATGAGCTGGGATCACAGGCACATGAGAATTGAGATGGCCTTTGTGGTTGATTAAAGATAGCTGACATTCTTTTCATCACCTTATTCCAGGTGGAAACAGTGTTTTACCTGCTACAGGAATTTTGCAAGATACTGTAGCAGTGTTATACGCCAGATTAGAGGAGAGCAGGACAGGGAGAGGAAATGTAAAAGAGAACATTTTATTTGGGAAAGACTGTTTAGGAGGGGAGCAGTTTTTTCATAAGCTAGAAAATGCCTATCATGTCTGGCACGCAAACATACTTTTTTTTAACCCCTTGGGCCAGTGATAAGTTTTGTGCAGTCGATTACATTGTAGTGGTTGCAAACAGGTGGTTAGTCTATGGGGAGAAATCAGAGATGTTTGTGGAGGAGTGTTGAGGCAGAAAGAGAAGTCCAACAGAGCCTGGGGAAGGTGGGGCTGGGTGGGATGAAGGATGCTTGGTTTTCTAGGCTGCAATGAAGAGAGAAAGAGGCTGGGCTTGTTTGTAAGAGACGATGGAAGAAGGTGAATGGAAGTGGAAAACCATCTTGAACTGGTACGTAGGCAGACAGGACAGCAGAGACCTGCCCCAGGAGTCAGCCATGCAGTGGCCTGACTTTCAGCTTGCTGAGTTTTTGGGTGTAACTTCAAGCCCTTTTCCAAATTGTGATATACAAAGCTTGGCACTTGTTTTGTTGAAGTTACAGCTTCAGTTTGTAAAAAAAAAAAATTGCTTCAGACATCTCCTTGTATAAATGACTGCTGCTTCTTTCATTGATCTGAATGGGTTAAATTGTTTGTATATAAAAAAATGGTTTAGCAAAGAGCTATAATTTAATCAGTCTATTAGATCAGAAATGCTCCTTGGATCTCTAAAGAAGGTTCTTTGATTGGAAGTTCATTAGCTGCTTTTGTCTGGCTTGTTCTCTGCTTAAATTAATGTATTAAATATACTTTGCCTGCTAAAGGAAAACCTTAATTTATGATTTACGTGTTTGCTCTCTCTTCAAAAGAAGTGCTGTGTGGTTGTATTTCCAAACATCGGCAAGCTAAACACTTGTCTGTTACATGGTTTCAATGGCATCGCTTTTGTGAAGTGGTTGTGAGAACTGCCACTTGGGGAGATTTGGTGACTAACTGAATTAGGACCTCCTACAAATGCAATGCTTTGAGACTCTATAGCCTCAGGAGAGGCTATTTCAAAAGCTGTATTTAGTATTTTTATTCATTGCTCTTGAACTTTAAACATCGCTGCAGTGACAGATTTTTTTTTTCCCCTCATTTGGTATGCCATAAATAAATCTGTAGGCAGGGTTTCAATGTAACTTTTCACTGAAATGCAACACAAAAATACTCAAGAATGAAAAAGAGTGATTATAAAGGGTTATTTATAACAGTGTGTCGATCTTCTGACTTGCTTGTGTTGACTTCCCCATGCTTGAGCTCAAAATAGTGACGCTGCCAAGGAGCAGAGTATGTTTCCTTTGTTATCCCCTCTTCTACTATGGATTTCACCAGGTGCTGCTCTTTAGTTCAAGTGTGATACTCGAATATTCTGAACTAACATAGTAGAGAGGAATAAAAAACACTTCTTTACCTGTGACCTGCAGTTGGCTCGCGAAGGCGTCTAACCTCGTGGGTGACATCTGTACTGATGCAAAGCCGCCGGGAGACCAGGGGGACAGGGAGAGGGCCTGCCTGGGCACCGATAAACCTGTTTGGGGAATTCTGCAGCCTTTTCTGCAGGGTCCGTCCTCAGCAGACCATGCTGCTTTGTTACAAAAAGCGCAAGAGGTCCTTGGATTTGCTCCGAGGTTACCCCTCAGTAGTGGCTTTACTTGTACTCTGTAACTTTGATGTTAAGCATGTAGAAGAAAGTAGACAAAAAGAAGCATTGTAAAGGAAATAGCCTTGTCAGGTATTCCCCAGGTGAACAGGCACATCCCTGTGTCTGATTCTCCTTTTGCAAGTAGATTCTCTCATTGAAGTGGAGCAGCATAAACATGTGCATTATTAACATTTTAATGCGACATCTGCCCTGCTCCTACGTGTGAAGATAACCTTTAAAAATTCTTGTGCGTAGGGTTAACTTTCTGTTTTCAGAGTACTTAAGCCAAAAGTTCAGTAAATGTTTGAAGCCAAGGATGACGCTTTATTACATTAAAAGAAAACAGAAGTTTTTGAACTGTTAAATCTGACAGGATCTTCGGTGGCTTGCAAATCCTTCTAGCTCGTCAGGAAAATGTGAAGCAAGCGTTCAGGCAAGTGCTTATCTGCATGCAGCAAGCAGCTCTGCTGAAGTCAATAATGCAAAGTGATTATTTTTGCAATGCAACAGTGTCAAGTTTTTCAAATATGAAATACTTACTTCACTCTTGCTCATCTGTTCCATCCCACTTCCCTTTCTCAATATCCTAGATTTAAATCCAGGCTAGCCTCAAACTCATTACAAAAAGTGTTGCCCTCTGGTAGTAATTTAGCATTATTTTTTATGGAGCCATGCAAGGGTATAAAATGAATCCAGCAAATCATAAAACTTGAATAGGTGGAAACATAAGAAATGATATTAAGAATTTCACACATAAGTTATTTAGTAATAATAATAATCATTCTATGCTTTTTGGTGTCTAGAATGGCTGTGAAAATGTACAGCGCTCTGAAAACTCACAGCCTTACAGAGGTTTTTGCTGTTTTGTTGTTGTTTTCTGATAGAACTCTGTGCAAAGCCAGCCTGAATGAGTCAAGTGTCCCAAAGTCTTAAAACCAGGGTTCAGCAAATGAGAATTTGGGAGCAATTTAGGTAAACCTCAAAAGCGTGTGTTTACGGAATGGGAAAATAATTGGATATAATTTACATTTCTGTTTTGAGTTGCAACATTTACTTGTGTCAGGTATGGCTCGTCACTGCTTGTGTTGGAGCAGAATCTGTTTTGTTTGGAGAGACAATCTGCAAGTGTCCCTGGTGGGGAGGCTCTGCGAGTCTGGGGGCTTCCACGCTATTAAATGTAAAGAGAAGGTGAGCTCTTCAGGATTTCAGAATCAATGTGACTGAGTTGCTCTCTTGTTTTTAGCCATGCTGGTAAGTGGTTGAACAGCTGTGAACAGTTTGCAACCCTGTGAATGCCGTTTTGGCGTTCAGGCAGGATTTAGAAATGGACAGACCCCAGTGTGCTAGCGTGAGCTGCTCATACCTCTTTAGGATGTTTTTTAGCACTCAGTAAAATTGTAATTCTGCATCACATTCTCCAGTCTGCTGTCACATGGTGTAGATGAAAGATGACCCTTAAAAAGTTAATTTACTCCTGCTTCTTGACCCCCAAGACATTCGCTCTGCCTCCCTGAAGGACAGTGCAGCCTTTGAGGGCAGCAGTGGAAGGGGCTCCTGCTGGGGCAGTGGCTGGCTGCCGACAGAGGCACTCTCAGCAGCCGTCCCTGGTTACACACCCTGCATCAGGCAGTCCTCGGGCCGCATCCCTGCCAGGGACAGCGTACGTTGGGGCACCGGAGCGGAGCAGACCCCGAGAGCGGTGACGCCGTGGCAGCCTGTGCTGCGCTGCACACCCTCTCATGCCTGAATGCAGGAGAGTGAAGTGAAGCTGGGACTTTCATGTCTGTTCCTACTCTCCAGGCTCTCCACGCCACTGAAATCCTCCTTTAATCAGTGACTTTGGCTTATTTTTTCTCTAGCACTGCTGCTAGAGAAAAAAATAGTTTATCCCCAGGATTGCTTACTACAGGTTTCCTTAATACCGTGTTTTGCTAACCTCTGCTATGCTGAGTTTCTGTGACAGTAATTGTAGTTGAATAAGCACAGAACTTAAATTAAGGGTAAAACGATGACTTTCATCCGTTATTTGAAATACTCCATTTTCTCATACTTGCCAAGGAACTGACAAGGTCATTTGGGAGTGGGGATGACTGCTCAGCACTATCGTCTTAAAATGTATGGATAACTGTAATCCTTAGGTGTCTCGGGTTTGTCCTTTTTTTGCAGTTTGTGTTTGTGCTGCCACTGAAGATGATGAGTACGTTTGAAAGAGTTGCTGTCTTTGCCACACCTGATGATTTCAGAAGCTCAATTAGGAGAAGATGCTGAAACTGAAAACTGTCTGACAATATCAGCTTTGCTGGGCAGATTCATGTTATTAAAAGCAGATAAATTGAGTAGTTGTTTGTGCAAGATCAAAGGAAAATTGGATCGTGAGAGGCTGTTGTCCGGATAATGCTGACACGTGTCTTTTTCATTAGGGCATAATTGGATAGTGTTCTTACGGGGTATGGATTTCTGTGGTCCACCACTGTCAGCAGAGGGCCTGGAACAGGAAACAAACTGAAATACGCTCGTTTATTGAAGTTCTTTGCTGTGGATAGGAAGTTTTTACTTTGAGGCTTTATCTTTATTGTGAAAGGTACATTTTAGCCATGAAATGATTGATGTGCAGTGTTTGTCCCGCTACTGGAAATTAGGCAGTGTGGTTTTCATGGGTAGGCAGTCAAGTGCTAGCAGGCTGTAAGGGCAGGAGGTGCAATGCTGACCTTGTTTAATTGTCTGGTAGGTGTGAGCTCCAGACTTCAGTGGGATTTTGCAGTAGGGTAGCTTAGTTATGCTGCTACTAAAAGAGATAGTCTTTCCTCTAGGTAGAAAAGCTTAGCCTCGGGGTTGGTGGTAGGTGATGCTTTTAAGTCTGTTTCTGTAATATTTGGATCTTGTGCATTTTCTTATTCTCTGAAGGTTGAGGATGTGGACTCTTAGGTCAGTGCTAGTGGAACCCTTTTGGAGATGCCCAACCCAAAATAAGTTGTGTTTGGAGGCAGATTCCCCCGAAGCTTCCTGTTTGCAGGAATTGCAAACCCTCTCTATTCAGCTGTGATTAAATAGATACTTAAAGGCAGTAAAATTATCTGAGGCATATGGTCATATAAGAATGGTATTTCTCTGTACTCATACTATACCTAAATCTCTTTTCTCTGATATTTTGACAGAGTTTCAAATATTTGTCTGACACCAGAGAAATTTTTTAATTTTAAGAATGGATTGCTGAATTAAGTTTTATACCCACCCTTTGAAATAAGCAGTGCAGTCAGTTGGTGGCATATACTGAGGTATTATTCCTCTTCTTGAGCAAAGAAGCAACAGGAATAAGGCTCCTGTACACATAGAAAGATCTGAACTTGTATTTGAATATGCAGTATTTGTTTTTTTTGGTGACTTCTAAATATCAAGCATCCTTAAAATGGGAAAGCGTTTTCAATATTTTGGTTTAAATTAGTAAAACATCACCCTTAATCTAGATTTGATTTCCAGTAATTTCATGGATTAATAGAAAAATTAAGTATGTGAATGTGTTCACCTGAAATGCATGCCTAACTGCCTGTGCTTTTCCTTTGCAGGATGTTGTCTGGGGGTTAAACTCATTATTTACTGTAAGTAAACGAGTATTTTGCATATCCACTTTCCTTTTTCCTGCCTGGTTTGGTTTCAGTGTCACCTAATGTGAATCCTGTCTGTTGCCTCTTAAACTTACGGTCGTTATTTCCTTTAGCTTCAGTGGGTGTTGTGAAGTATGAAATCAGTTTGAGCTTTTGTTTGTATAACTGCAAGACTCATACAGATGGTCTGAAATGCCAGCTTTTTCATATATTGTTTTTAGTTTTGGTTAAAAATCTATTATGGAGTATTTTGGTAACAAGTTGCTTGGGATCTTCCACACAGCATGAAATGCCTTCCGCTGGTTTGCAGGAAATAGAAATTCATATTGCTCTGAGAAGGAATTGTGTTTGTGTGGTGCTTTTTTAAAAAGATGTTTAGGAGTTAATGACTGCCGTGCAGTCTCATTCCTGTTTTGAACACTTATATTCCTGTTCAGTTGCCTCGGTACCTACCCGCAGAATTTGCATAAACCCCAACTTGTCACAGCAATGATATGATTTTGTTCAGGGATCCCATTTTCCCCCTTTTCCTTAGATTGACAGGAGCAAGAAACCTGTGCCTCATAATTACAGGAGCAACTTGCAGATGGAGGAGAGAGCAGGAAGTTGCAAGGGGCAGGCAGGATGCAACAGCTGCTTTTGCCCTGAAAGCGGAGAGAGGCTAAGTCTTTACTGTACAAAAGCTGCCTTTTTTAGGGAGTCCAGGATTATGGTCCCCTTCCACAGCCATTGCTGCTGGGTAGGAAGGTCAGGATAAAACAAAGGCAGGCACTAACTTGGTTGCCACATTTGTTATCGACTCTGGAGAGAACTACCCCAGCCGCTTTAGGGTGTACAGAGGAGGCTGTGAAAAGCTTTGGATGAGGAGCATCGCTGTGGGCTTTGCTAACCCCAGCCTGTTTTTGGAGAGGGGAATTCCTTCCTCCAGTACCTGCAGGAGGAGGGACAGAGCAGTGGCTGTGCTCCCAGCGCTATCACCAGAAGCATGGTGCGTTTCTAAAACCTCTAGCATAGACCAAGCCAGTGACTGGCTACAATCTCCTAAGCTTTCCTGGCATCCAAAGGCTTGATTTGTTTCCACAACTTCTTTGGTAAATTGTTTTAGAAGATTGGAGAGCATTTGCCTTTTCAACAAAGAGTAATTGCATTTCACAGTTAGTCTCCCACTGCATGCTAAGTAACTGGAAGAAAGCGAAATCCACTGGAGGTACAAAGAAGTACCTTCAGAGGCAGAACGGCACATAAAAATAATCTGTAGGGCAAACAGCTGCAAAGAGCGATGGTCACGCATCGGAGACCACGGGGATTTGTCATGGCTGGTAAGAGCCGTGCTTCCCAGCTTGCCTTTTGGATTTCCCTCACACCCAGCTTCATATAAATAATTAGGCTTTGAAAAGCTGGCATTGGATTGTACTGGCCTTGCAGATTCTTTTGGGGTTTTCTTGAAGAAAGTGAGTAAAAATGAAGTGTATTGGTGGTTTGAGTGAAATGGGAGGTTTGCTGCTTGAAAACGAGTTGGAGAGTGATATGAGCCTTTCACATATGTGAAACGATGGCATTTCACTGCTGTCACAGGCTAACCTTAAAGTGGGGAAAGTGATCTGGGCTGCAGGCAGAATAGGGGATTTTGTGATTCAATGTTCTTTTTTTTTTTTTAAGACCATTCCTCTTTTATCAGCATCTTGGTTTCCTTTGGTTTTAACCCTAGGCCCTTTCTCCTTCCGAAGTTAATATTTATTAATTAAATTGGCAGACCTGAGATTTATTTCTGCTCCCTGGCCTCACGTGCCCTTAGCTTTTGGGGTCTTTGCACTCCCTTTTGTTTCAGCCCTGTTTTTCCCATTGCGCTGAACTTTCCTGTCTGTCAGGCTCCAGGTTATGTAGTTTCTTCACAGAGGGAATTAAATTGCTTTGCTATGGAGATGGTATTAAGGAAGCTCTTCCTGCTTTATCACCAGGCTGTTTGCAGGGGTTTTTTAAGGGTGTACTTTACCTTTGAACAGGAATTGTGCCTTCTGAGACTTTGAATGTTCCTTCAAAATTTGGCTTAAAACTGTCTCAGTTTTCACGTAGAAATGCATCGCTGCCAGAGAGAAGTCTCAGGGGGCTGTGTGTGGCATGCTGCCAGATAGGGTCGAATGCCTTGCTGCTGTTCTCCTTTAATTGACTTGTGATTTGGTTTGCAACCATCAAACTCATTTGCGTCTACCTTTGGCAGGGATACCTGTCAAGGTAGTGAGAAAATGGCACTACATTTGCTGGTCTTGTTTGCTTTGTTTCATTACCTTGTTCATTAGGGCTTTGGATTCCTTGTATGATGCAGTGAGTAGGAACCCTATAATGTTCTGTGCTTCTTTTCCAGGATCTTTTGAATTTTGACGATCCTTTGAATATTGAGGCTGCAGAGCATCATTTGCGTGACAAGGTGAGTCAGCGGTTTATTTAAAGCATGTTGTTCCTAAACAAATAGACATACTGTAGTCGGCGATTCCCAGTCAGTCCTTTTAAAGCATTCAAGCTGGTACTTCAGGCAGTCAAGTGACTCATTGTATCAGCAACCAGTTATTCAAACAAAATGTGCTTTATCTGGGAAAGTAAACTCAACACAGTAGTGTTATTCACCGTATGCTAGAATTGTTGACCGTAATGTAGTCGTATCCCCCAAATAGATCATCTTTTCCTTCTTGTTTCTGAGATTTTCCCTGAAGTTGTACATGTTCTGTGCAGCAAATGATAGTGAATTGGTTTGGTGCAGTTACGTGAGTAGCCGCTACCTTAAAAGGCCTGCAAAAAGATCTCATCCTTCTCTGTCTCTTTCAAAATGCAACTTTTTTCTTCACAACTCTTGTATGTTGCATGCTTTTATTAAGCCAGGAGAAATCTGGGCGCATTTGAAAGACAGGAGTGGAAACTTTGCTTTCTTTTTACTGATCCTGTTTGTTCTGTGTGTGTTACTGACTGGGCAAAGCAAAACATGGTATTGATTAGTGGCTTGATGAACATCAGCTGAGATTGAGCATGGAGGTAGAGGTGAACAAAGTACTAACCTTCCCCTTGTATGGATCTCTGAAGTTGTGTCACGTTACATCATACCTCAAGCATATAAAAGTTACACTTGGCATGTTCAAGATCTCTTGTTTTCATTAAACTCTTCCAATACTTGTGTTGAAGTTAACCTTAAAGATTGAAGAAAGTTTCCAGGTAAATGTTGATTTGAAGGGTTCATTGAAAATGCGAAGTCAGGCAGTGCACCTAATTTATCTCACTTTTTCAAGAGGAAACATCAGGACTGCAAGTTCATCTTTCTAGCTGTTTTCTTGTTTAATGAGATCTTGTAGCTAGTCCGGTATTTACCAGTGTTTGCAGGGCTGGGATGAAACTGTAAGCCTAAGGTGAGAAAAATTTAGTAGACACCTGCTCTGGAAGAGGTTTTTTTTTAATGATTTTGTTATATCATTTTGGCAAAGAGTGCCAGGAAGCCTTCCAAGCCATAAAACACTGGAAGTAGTCACAGGGGGGATACAGCTTGAGAAACAAAACCGGTGTAGTGAAGGTAGCAGGCCAAATCATTTTCTTTTGTTAGCATTGTTAGATTGAATTATTCTCAAATATCTTGCCAGGGAAATTTGTAGCTCTTTGGGAATGGTGAGGCTACACAGTATTTGTTGAGTGTTGAATTTGATTTCTTCTTCTTCACCTGATTTCTTCTAACTGCCAGAGGGAAAGCGGTTTGTCTGGTGTCTGGGTAGGTTTTTTGTACGGAGAGATGCTCCCATAGTACTAGTACAGTCTTGTGTCAGGTGTGCTGAGGCTGTGGTAGGTGAGCCTCACCAATGCTTCGAGTAAATTGTTAGACCTCAGACCAGCCAGACAGTAATGTCCTCTTCCCAAAGAGTGACAAAATGCTAAGAAATCCCTGTCCTGCATCTCACAACCTCATTCAGAAATTGGAAATCTTGGGAATCCACGGAAAGGAAGAATGTTACCTGCTTTTAAAAACACACCTCCCTCAAAAACGGAGGGGTGAGAACTCAAAATATGTACTGCTGCACTAATAACCTGGAAGTTTTGGGGTTTTTTGTTGTTGTTGTTGTTTTTTTCCAGATAAAAGCAGCTGTGGAAGAAGTGAAAGGGAAATTGAGCGGTTTTTTGACAGTCTTCTAAATTAAAAATATTTTGGAACAAATGTTTTTTGTTTAGTAAACCCTAAGTAGTCTCCACGGGTATCTGTAAAATTCATGTTCTGCCATGTTAACTTCTTTTTGGAGCTTATCTGAATTTAGTTTAGGCATTTCATTGATAGTGACAGCAGCAGGTAGTGCTGGATTTTCAACAGTATGTCTTACAACGACATCAAGACAAAACTGATAATGCTTGGGAGAGAAATGGCTGCTTTTACAATTAGCCTCAAAGGATGCAATTGCAGCATGAGTTAGTTTTTGTCTCTCTCAGGCATAGATGTCATGTAGCATATAAGCACTTTGTTGTGAAGTGAAACTGCTGTGCTCCTGTCCTGCCTCTTAAGAAAATACTTGCAATGCACGATATGGTTAGTATGGGAATGCTAATGAATTTTCCCTGAGACATTTTTACATGCGTAATACAATTATACAGATAGTGTATATGTAATATATATGCCCGCATGCACAGTCTATATACAAACAGATGTGCAAATATATCTATATACAAATAGTTTTGTATACAAACATCTGTGTTTTCCAGATACTGTAAGGGAAAGCCTTTGGTCATTTGACAGCGTGGGAGTATATGGCTTGTAACAGCCAAAACAAATGTACATTGAGCTGTCTTCTGTGGTTCTGCTGGAGGAGATGACTCAGTATTTCACTGATGTCATTTCAGATTTCAAATCCTGGGATCCCTTTGCTGACATTCCAGGCTAAGTGTGGCTGCCCAAGAGGTTAACAGCTAATCTGAAGCCTGCCTCTGGTTATTGAAAATGTGAAACTGGAGTTTGTTCAGTTCTGTAGGCTGGTATTAAGTCATCAAAAATGACTGCAGCCTTGCAGATGCTGGAAGAAGTCACATCGTAGATATCAAATCCTTATAATTGATTATTGGAAAACAGTTGTGCTGTGAATGTTTGTGTTACAGATCAGGCTGTGAGGGACCGTTACGATCCCTTCCTGCATAAGGAACCTCTTAATTTTTGCATCAAATCTATGGCTTATACCTGAGCATGTAGTTGTAGTTTTTGGGAAAGCAGCCTTGTTCTAGAATGTAAAAATGATACAAAATTCAGAGCTCAAGTTGTTCAATTAATTGCTTTAAAAAACTGTGTCGTATCTGAGATCTGAGTTAGTGCAGCTTCAGCTTCCAGCCCTCAGGGGCCTCCTTCAGCTCGAGAAGGAGCTGTCAGTTACTGAACCTCTTCCCTTGCAGCTTCCTTCAGCCAGTGATCCTCAAGTCATTTTTAAATGAATTATTTTTTAAAGTGCATACGATTGTTTATACAGCTTGAGTAATTCTACAGTTCTTCCCCACAGACTTTGCAAGATGTCAGTAACTTTTTGGAAGGTTGTACAATAAGTTTGGGCAGAGTAATCGAACATCCATTTTCACAAATGCTAGATAAAGAGATTATCTCAATATTCAGGCTTGCAAGGCCTCTACTTATATATCCAAAACCTACCTTCTTATCAGCTACAGAATTGATCTGGAGACCTATGTTATAATTGGTTATTTTCATCAAAAGACATTTTCAGTGACAGAGGACGCTATCTACCACCTTGTGTGACTTTAATTAATTTTGCAGAGTTAGGACCCCTGTATTTGCCTGCATTAAGTGGTACTATTCAAGTGATTTCATCGTCATTGCGATCAATTTTTTAAGGCTTCAGTTTTGCCAATTATGAGTTTATCTTATGATTGTCATCAAGTGATGTTGGATCCTCCAAAGCTTAGTTACCCACATGGTAATCTTTTTCCATATACGCAGTCAGACGTTCCCCCTGTCAGCTTCTGAGCTCAACCTCATGTTCTCTTGCCATCACCCCCGAGAAGGCTCTGTCCTCTTGGTAACCTCCTCATCAGTATTGGGGGGCTGCTTTTAGGTCCCCCCAAAGCCTTCTCCTCTCCACCAACAAGCCCTGTTCCTCAGCCTCTCCTCGCCCCGAGGCCTTCCCAGCAGAGCTGTCCCCAGCCCTGCATCTGGGACTGGTCCCGTGCAGGGGCTGAGTGTGTCCCAGGGGCAGGGCTTCCCATTTGGCCTTGCTGAGTCTCCCGAGATTGCTGTCGGCCTTTCCTCCGGCCCACGCAGGTCCCTCTGGAGGGTGGATTTGCCCTTCAGCGTGTTGACTGCATCCTCTTTAGTGACTGTATTTCTGTTGACCTGGTGCCAACTTCCACACTCAGCCAGTTTTTAAACTCAAACCTTCTTGCAAGCTTGTTGACTGTGGCTTTCAGCATTTAATAAAGTGTTCAGATAAAATTGTAGTTTCCCTTCACTCTTTCTTTTTTTCCCCCCTCTGTCTTCGTTAATTGTTTCCAGCTTAGGGAAAGTTTGCATTGTTCATTTTTGTAGTGTTACTTTTCAGAACATTCCTGGTACCCACATTGCACTGCAGTTAGATCACAATCACTGGAAAATAAGCAATCTTGCTCTCTTGGTTTAGAGCTCAATAAATCAGAAGAAAAAGATGATTGATATCTCTATGTAAACTAAGTAAGGTGTTTCCCAACATTTAGTCTTCTCACACGGATACGAGTTTTCTTGTGGAATTTAAAGAACTGCTTACTAGTTAATTAGCTGGGATTTCTTTGGATTTAGCAGAAGTCAGGCTGTCAGTAATTATGTGGATGGCCAGAACCATTAATTGTCAATAGAATTGATTCCACGGATTCCTAAGCAATGAGCAAGTGTTTAAGTTTTAATAACTACTCACTTAAAAATGATGTGCTAAAAATTGTAAGTTTTGCTGTTTTGTACAGTGAACAAACAGAGCTCTCTGGATTTGCTTTCTGTGGCAGCCAGGTAGGCTGAATACTGAAAGAATAGGGATATGCCGTGATAATACAAAACCGAATCAGCTTAGTAGTTCAAGACTTGTGTATTCCTTAGCCAGAGGTGCTATGGGCCCTGTGTCTGCTATTTGTTAGCTGAAGTCTAGAAATACTTTCCATACATACATCTGTCATGGTTGTTTTGAGAAACTATCTCAGGACATTACAATTCGCTGGGTTCCTTAAAAGCCCTTATATTTCCTAGTAGTGGTTGCCTTTGCCAAAAAAAAAACATTTCAAAGCCATATGTGCAGTACACAACAAGAAAATTCAGTATGCTGTTCATGTGGCGTAAAGTAGAAATGTTTTTCCAAATATTCCTTAGCTTTCTTCTTCACCGAGGCCTGCCATATCAAGAATGCTAATGCTGTGTCCTATTTTAATTGTATTTGTCTGTTGTATTTGGTGCAATTTCAAAGGCTAAAGCAATTTTTGTCATCCTGCAGATTAGCAAGCACTCATTTACTTGTTTGTCCATGAGGTCTTGAGTTCTTTTAATAGGAAAAGCTGAGTAACGTCACCCTGTGTTATTTTCCTGCATGATCTTTCCATCTTCTCAGTGAAACTCATCTGTCAGTATTCAGTGCATGGAAATGCTTCCTGCTGTGTCATTGTGAAAGGGTTAGATAGATAGCACTCTTGGAGGGGTTTTTTTCCCCCCCTTGTGAAATTCTAGCATATCTTCTTCCATCTACTTCTACCAGCAGCTCTGAAGTGCCAAAGCTGAGAAATCTAATTGGAGTAAGTGTGCATTTGCCAAGGAACCATCTTAAACACAAATTTTTTACTTAATTCAGCAAGCCCTGATTTTATTTGCATCCTCCTTGGAAGGCAGCATTGTATGTTTCTGATTATAGAGCGCAGGAATGCACTGAACAGTAAGAGTGTCACCTCTCTTCGCTGCCTCCGGGTAACTGGCGATTGCGTCAAAAGAAGATCGTTAATGCCATGCTTTCGTTGCCCTCTCTTTGCTTGTCCCAGCCGGAGGAACGAGAGCTGTTGTCAGATTCAATGTAATTTTTGCTGGAAACACCCGGTTACTCCTGGATGTGGAGGGGTTGGCATGCTGCTTCCAACAGGCTGCTTCCAGGTGCCAATCGTCCCGATCTGTACCTGCCTGGTTTTAAAGAACATGCAGCACAACAACCCAATGTAAAAGGGGTCTTGGTTTTGCCTTTTTTCCCCCCTAGCTATCTTCTGCTGCTGTTAGCAAAGATAGTTTTAATTGTTTCCCTGCCTTTTCCATGGCTAGATCACTAGCAAAGCCTGTAGCTGTTGTTTTGATACTTTAATGATGAATTATTTTGCATAGGTTTGTGTGTGTTTGGTTCTGGCCTAGGTTTTAGAAAGCATGAGTTTTTAACTATAGCTGCCAAATTTTAGCAGCTCCAGTTGTCACTGACTATATTTCTAGTCCGTCTGTTTTCAGGTAGATTTATATGCTGTTATGATGTTGTTTGTAGACATTGTGTTTCTGCTCTAAGGGAGGGGGGTTGTACAACAATATTAAGGGGAAAATTCATGAGAGTTGGAATTTGTATATAACATACTGCAGTTAAACATGACTCTGGACAATTCATAATGTTCTTAGTGTTGTCTTTAGTCTTTCATAGATAATCCTTACAGTTGCAGTTCCTAGTCCTGCTCAAATCATGTCATTCTGATTCCTCACCACGGTAATACTAGCACAGTTGCAAAAATCCTCCAGAAGACACCAAGGACAGTGTTGCCAGCCTCATTTCACCTGGGATAATGCTATATTTTCATGAACTGCATACTCAGATAAATCACACAGTCAGTGCTGGCACCAGTGATATGTGAGGCCAGAAGCTATTGGGGAAGAGGAGTGCTGGGGCAGACTGTTCCTTGTGTCACTTGCATGCTGCTCTGACAGCTATTGAGTCTTTTTTCTTTTTTCTTTTTTTTTTTTTTAACACAAGAAAATACATTACTGCTTGGCATTTGCTATTTTTTTTATTTAAGGCTTTTGGTAATAAAATAAGGTTTTTATTTCAGGATTGTTTCTGTGGAGATGAATTTATAATGTTCATGGTGTTATGGCATCTGAAGCTGCTTCTTAAGGTTTTCTCTTAGGATTTTAGTTGCCCTACATAGCCTCAGTTCCTTAGGAAACTAAGCTTAAAAACAATCTCTCCTCTCAATTGCTTGCAGTCTTTGGAGGTTGTTCTAATGAGTCTTCTGGGATGAACATTTTCCTTGAATTACTCGAGGACTGCTGTCTTGTCTTTACAAGTGAGCGCACTAATCTAATTCCATTAGAAATTCCATTGATAATTAGGATCAGTTGCTGACTACATATTTCACTGAAGAGCTTTTATAACCTTCCATAACTGTATGCAGGTTTTTTTGAGTCCTTAAATAGTAAACAGTTTAGGTTTTTTATAGAATAATTTTAATTTCTCAAACCCTTTCTTGGGCAACTGGGCAAGAACCAGCATCACCTGGCAAAATGCCAGTGCCTGGGCCAGATTCTGGAGAGGACATTAATGTATCTTCTGAAAAGAGGTAAGTCATTGAAAGAGAAAGTTATCAGCAAGATGTCTGCCTGTAAGTAACAGTCATAAGTAAGAAACAAATACAGACATGTCTGTAGGTCTTTAGGCATCCCTTTGGAAATATAGTAAGTTGAATTTCCCCTAAAATTGTCCCTCTGCATCAAAAACTGTCATTGCCCAGCATAGCCTCTTTAGTTCTGGGGCCACCAAGAACTAGCAACAACTTGAAATTGTAAAACTTCTTTTTCACCATGAGTGGTTTCATCCTTGCTGGTTTCTTTTTTTTTTTTTTTGTGGGTGGTTCTTTTTTACATCCGAAACTACTAAGTCTGCCTTGTTAAGCACGTTCTCAAAGTGGACAGGGGTTACTGTCTCACCTCAGGTTCTATCAAACGCTATAAACCAATCTGCCACACAGACCGGGAGCCCTGTGCTTTTCTTTCCGAGCTGCCCTGCAGGGTGCTAAATACAGAAGCTGGCAGATTTGGGATCTTTCATCTCTTGCTGAAATTTGGAGTAATTTTGTCCTCAGTCTGATAATGTCTTCAGACAGTTAAAAAGTCCCAGAGCTCGCTGCCTGTGTATCATTTCAGATTTGATCCTTCTAAAGACTCTTCCAAAATAATGTCATGGCCAGCTGTACTTTTATCCTCCTGGCTTTTTATTTCTGTGCTTATACATAATAAGGGTGTAATTACATTTAGATTTAAGACTACCTTCAAAATCCATTTTTCTGTGTAGCTGAAGAAATGCATTTGAAACTAAATAGTGTCTTCAATTTTGGATTCTTCTTGATCTCTTGTCATTGATCACTCTGAAGTTAGTTTTCTTCTATTAAAGTAATTTCATATATCAGAAGATTAGTCTGATTGAAATGTTATTTGATGCATCTGAATGAAAAGCATGATATAAATGCTAGCATGTTGCAGGTGTCTTGGATCCTCTAAGCAGACGAACAGTAACACAAAATAAAATTAAAACTTGAAAATTGGAGAAAAAAATGTATTCGTTATCTGTATTTCTTCCTCGGGTCTTCTGGTTTAAAGTAATTAATTTAACTGATCTTACAGTAACTTCTCTGTTTCTCTGTCATACCTGCTCTTTTTTGGTTATCATTTTTATATCAAAGGCATTTGAGTACTTAGCTCACTTAGCTTCTGCAGTGATTCTTCCTGCTCAGAAGAGATCAGGTCTTTTCCCTCGCCACTTCTCCAGAACCATCCCAAACTTCACAGAAACAGAAAGAGCAGCTGGCAGTGACTGCCATCGGGCGCAGGCGCCTTTACAGATTGGCGTCTTCGACGCAGGTCAACACCTTTGCTTATGGAAACAATTGAGTAATGTGAACTATTGCCCTTCAGTTGAGACACTAGCTAACATCTGTGTTGGACATGAATGAAGCATCTGCAGGAGGATTCTAATAAATAACTTTCCTATTTTTTTCCTTATCTCCAAACTGCTTAGACTCTGCTTTTTTGATTTTTATCTTTGGCTTTATGGAAAACTCAAGGACAGAGTGGCTTAGTTCTTTGAGACTTAGACTGCAGAGCCCAAGAGCAGAGGGTACTGTGACCATTGGAGAGAATGCATCATTTAGTGCATTAACTTTTCTTGCTTGAAGCATTTGGGTTGGTTCACCTCTTCATAAATGAAGGCTGAATGACCTGCAAGAACATTTCTTCCAGCTTTGAGTTAATTGGGTTTGTGTGGCTGGCAGCAAAAGCTTTTCTGTGGGTGTTCATCACTGGGTTTTCTGCTTGCTAGATTTAATAGTTAGCAGTTAAATCTTTTGAAGTAAATCTGTCTGAGAATTAGAAATACTATCCACTGATCTATAGTGATTGTTGGCAAATTTGGGTGCAAAACAGTTTGTTTGGATAGTACTTGCCAAAATTGTCCAAGATTCTGTAACAGGCATTTCAATATAAAATATTTATACTATATAAAACACTAAATAAAATTTCATGGTCTGTGGATGCTGCATCTTGTCACTGTACATTTCAGAGGAGACACTATTTGCAGTAAAAAGCACTAGAAATAGCTCTAAACAAGCATTTTATTTTCCATATAATTATGAATTATGTGGAATAGCTGTGTTCCTTTGGGTAGTGTTCCTTGAAGAAACTGAAAACAGTTGAAATGGTTTTATTTTGCAAAGTAGCCAAAAGCATATGGGTAGGTCAAAAGTCAAATACCAGCTCTGCATTACCCAAGTTTATATCCTGTTTCTATCTGAATGCTTGTTTCTTCATTGGATTAGGTCCAGGCAATGCACTCCAAAGGTTTTTACTGGCAAACTGTTTTTTCTAACGCCTTCCCCAAGGAATTTTTAAAAAATAATGCTCATTTAATTCATCAATGCATTATTTTTAGACCAATTCTCCTTGTCAAATTCGTCGCCCTTGCCAACAGTTCCCTGTTACAGCCATACACTTTGTTAAACTTTTCCAGTTTCCCTGTGAAATTTTGTATGCAAACAGTGCTAATGATAGTTGAAGAATTCTGATCATTACTATTTTCATTTTTTTAAGCTCGGATGCCTAAAGTTTGGTGATGGCTCAAGACAACTGGAAAATTAGCCTTAGAACAGAGAAATTATTTTGAAAGCATTTACTTGAAGTTTATTTCAGGTGGTCTTTAAAAAATGTATTTTATTATTATTAACATGTTTGCACTGGTGCTCGAGGAGCAGCCATGTATGAGGTCGGTTGTGCTAGATGCTCACAAGTGATGAGGAGCATTTTCTCAGCTGCACCCTGCCTGTGTCACTGCAGGGGGACGTGGTGGGGAGGAGTGATGGAGCATGCAGAAGTGACTTGTGTTGTCACATTGGTAACACAGTACAGAGGGAAAACCTTTGCTTTGCTTCTTTCTGAAGGTAGTGTGCTAGAGCCTGACTGGTTTTTCTTTGCACCACTTCCCTGAGGCTTCAAGTCACAGGGAGCAGGGGAGATGCTCCTCTGAGACAAAGCTTCCCCAGAGCTGGCAGTACTCTTCTCCCACTGCAGCAACTGCAAGAGTTGCCACAGGGAAGCAGTAGATCTAACTAGACATCACGGCTCTTCTTTCTGTTTGGTGTGGGAGGCTCTTCTGTCCCTTCTACCAGATTTTACTGAAGAGCCTTCTCACTAAATTATCTTTTACACTTCATTGTAATAAGCTTGACAGTTCTGTTGGGTGGAAATGCTTTTGATTAAAGCGGAACTGTTTGAGTTTGCAGCTTGGCTAAAGAGGCAGTCATGTTTCTGGCTGGCTCTCCTATTCTGTGTTGCACTCGCTGCTTTTTCACTAAGTAGCATTTCCTGCATACACGGTCCAAGTGAAGCCCACTAGGTGGTGTGGAAACATCTGGCTAGGTACTCATGTTCAGAAGACAGCATGTACGATGACCCTGTGTCCAATCTGGAAACCATCACTGTAGCATGCATGTTTGCAAGTGGAGGGCTCTGTGAGTTCAGAGTCCACAACTATTGCCTCTTTTAGTACTGCGCAGGCTTTTTCCTACTTGTGGGACATAAGTGGGGATTTAAAAGGTCAGTATGGTTTTGTGATCCTCCTCTCAGCTTTACAAGCTTACCTGTGCAGGTCAGAATACATTGGAGTCCATCTTTCAAGATGTGTCTTTCTTGTCTTAACTGAATGCCAGGCTCTGTCCTGTAGTCCCTCACTGAAAACATCCAACTGTTAGATGCTTTGAAGTTTTACTAAATTATTTTTAAGGGGTTAAAAATTGGGCACATTCTTGTGTCATTTTCAAAATTTGTTCCCTAAATCCTGGCCAATAACATAATGGTAAAACAATCTGAAAGCTGAAAATGTTTTAACAATAAACCCCTGCTTTCATCTGTCAAGCCAATCAAATGGAGAATGTAGATGACCAAAGCATTATTCGACACCCTCTTCAGAATATTGGGAAAGCATCTTTATCAATTTTTGGCAGAGCAGAAGGATCAGATTGGAGTTTGCCATTTGGTGGTAGCTTGGAAAACACAAGTAAGTCATACCGTGCATCTAAATGTGCAAAGTGCTGGATGCACTCAGTTTCTCCTTCAATTAAAAAAGAATTGAGAACATTCAGAGTTTTTCAGGATGGGTCTTTAGTTTTGCATTGATCTTGTAGCAGATGTTCCACAAAATACCCTTAGCTAACTGTCCTTCCTCCGTTTCAGCATGCCACATGAAAACGCATTAACTGTTCCTACAAGACCCAGGGGTGTAATGAAGTGCGAATACAGATTAGCTGCCTCTCATTCCTGTCTCCTGTATGAGAACAAAGGCTGATCACAGTATGGAGAGGGATCGCAAGCTGTTAGTCACATGCTGGGTTAACATACCCTAATGTAATCTTGCATAAATGAATGGAGATAAAAACAAAATGTAACTTTTTTGTTACTGGAAGGATGTAATATAATATCCAGCTCCAAGGTGATGTAAGTAGCCTGGTATTTTACTAATTGTGCAGAGCGTTACGAGATCTGGCATGTCACGTTACTGTCCTGTTTCCTGCTGCGTGCTTGTCAGAAACCTCAAATTCATGGCTGACAGCTCTGTGTTGCTTGCTTGAATTTCTGCCTTCATCCGATTTATTTTGTAATTTATTGAGACAGAGTAGCTTCCTGCTCTAAAACAACTTGAGGAGCGACAGATGCAGGCACACCTGTCGTGCAGAAGCAACGCTGGAGAATTTTGGTATGAAATCATCAAAAAATGGAGTCAAGCAACATCCTCCACCTTGTGTAGAATACCTGGTGGTGCTGGCTGTTTCTTGTTTAAAGGCAGAGATTTCTTACTCGCACTCTTCTGCATCCACAGCATGAGCCTCTGCCAGCGCTTTTGGGTATGGTGGCTGATGGCTCACTTGACACAGCATGAAGGCATAATGCCTGACAGCATCTCGCTTGTTGCGTTCTTAGCTATGAAACCAAGTTTCCATACACATCAGTCAAGGGAGGATAGCACACTGAATATTTGTCAAAATAGTCTGGAATTTCATTTGATCACCTGTTGAACATGGCGTAAGAAAGTGGTAGATCATCAATAAACAATTTTTTCTGGAACCTCTTTCCTGCGCCATGCCGGTCCTGATTTAAATATTACCTTGTTTAGCCTCGCGTTCATTTTGCAAAGATGGAGATAAGTGGGTTTGTTACAGCTGCCAAATGAAGTGTTGTCAGGGAGTGGGTCTTTTCTATGGATTCCAGCCCTGTGTTGGCAGACTTAGGAGGAAACTATCTGAAAACTTCAGCTTGTCATTGTGTACTGACTACCTTGTCAGTAGTGTGAATATTCAGTAACAAATTCTTTAAAGCCAGAATATTTTTCTGGTGTCTAACAAGAGCTTTATTTCAATAGTAAAACACTTACCATGTAACCTGCAAATTATTTTTCATGTAATATATTCTATTACTCAGCAGAACCTACAAATAAGTTATTACTTTTGAGCCCATGGCCTTCTGTTGAGTGTATGGATTGATCGTAGCCGCCATTCTTACACATATGCGGTCGTGTGGTAAGCCCTGTCCGTTGGAGTCAGCAGTTGTTGATAGCAATTTCAGCAGGTTTTGTACTTGTTTTTAGCACTGGAAAAAAATTAGGCTTTCTATGAGTTTCATAGGAACAATTCAACAGCTGTGTCTATCTTTAATCTTTAATCAAGGGTCCCACTGGATTTTCTCATCTGAGGATATCATAAGGGTGCTGGTTATTACATGACTTCTTCTCTGATTAGGTAGTACTCTCCACTATGTCAGCTTATGGTCAGGCACTCTAATTTTGTGCTTAGATTACAGATATTTATCCTGGAGGATTGGGCAATTGCTTTTACTTTGTTTTATTTGGCTGCAACAAAAGAAGCAATGTCTAATAGTGCTGCTGGCCGAAAGAACCTGACGGGGTATGTATTCACCAGCAGTGAAATCTGTAGGGACAAGATACCTAACGATTGCTGTAGCTGTAGGTAGCTGGGTATCTTGCGTTACCGCAGTGGAGCACTGGTTTAGCACTGCTGGGGTATTAGCGTATCACTCAACTGAAAATAAATCCTTTATAACTTCCCAAGTACTTACAGTGCTTGTTGTAGAAAACAACAGCTGCTTTTGATTCTTTAGTATCATTGAGCGTATGAAACCATGGGCTGAAATCCCTCTTGAAAAATAAATGGGAATTACATTTAATAGGATGAAGAGACAGTAAACCAGGTTTGGACATATTTTGAATATTCTGTTTATTTCATATTGTCTGAAAATTCACAGATGTCCGTCTGCAAAGCTTAAATAGGTAGGTAACCCTGTGAAAGATTTAACAGATAACAACAAAGATGATCCTGTGGTTTAAGACTCGTATTTGCTTCATTGGGAATGAAAATTAATGTTTCACCACTGCAAATTTGTTTTTTTTCCTCCACTGGCTGCAGTCAAGCCAAGCTTTTCACTTTGTCTTGATTTTTCTTATAATGATTAGTAGTAATTGTAAGTGATTTCATTTTGATATCTTTAATAATAAAATGAAGAAATAGATTTAAAGAAAAATAGGGTGGGTTTTTTTTTTTACTTTCAGTATCATGAAGCTGGTTAATGTTGGTTTACAGTAGAATTTGTAAATATCCTTGACACTTATTTTTGTGTGAATAGAATAGGATCTGATGTCTACAAATTGAGCATTGCAATTTTGAGCATAGTTTCTTGTAGACAGGACTTATATACAAATGGCTGGAGCCCTGAAGCAGATGAGGACACGTTATTCTGGTAAGAGCACGTAGTTACCTCTGCTCGCTAACCGGGTAGCAAGGGGCCGTAGATGCTCGGCTATTCTCAGTTCACTCTAAGACACTGTTAAATTTGAGATCTAATGCCTAGATCTTACTTAGGGCACTTCATCAGTGGAAGAAACAAAGCACACCGATGGAGAGCTCATCGTGCTTTTGCTACTTTGCAGGTGGGAAAGTAGTGATGTAGAGAGGGAAATTACTCACCCTGGGTAGGGCAATAAAGCAGTGGGGTCTGGGCATTCAGTTGGATCCTCTTAATCCTGGATTAATACCCTGGCATTTAAATTGCATTCTGTTTCATATCTTTTCCTTAATTTTGACTTGAATGTGTCTCAGTCTTGCTGTAATGTTCCTACACAGGCAATCTTTCTCACCTGTTTTATCTCTGCTCTGGCAAGTTCAGTTTTGAAGGAGTAAAGACAGACCGCTTTTCTCTGCTGTGCTGCCCTTCTTACTTGTAGGTGCCAAAGGTTCCATTTGTATAGAAAAGCTAAAAAGCACAAAGGAAGAAGCAACCAATTTTGTAATCTAAGCTTGACATTCTACTTTTTTTTTTAATTTGCCTGCAAAACAAATCCCTTTTCTGGTTTTCTGAACTGAGATTGGACTGTGATTTAAATCATCACTGTGCTGCCCTGACTGCAGTCACAGCTGAGACTCTTGTCCTAGGGGTTTTCTTTCTTACCTCTTAGAAACTTCAACCCTACGATCAGCCTATGTTTGTGATAAATAGTAGAGAATGTTTGGCAAGGAAATCAGTGCGAGTCTTAAGACTGAGTCCCCAATAGTAAGTAACTCTCCTGTCCGAATTGGTTCAGATAGCCATTCTCCCTTGAGGAGCCCTTCTTTGGGACTGTGTAACACTGACAAAAAGGCTTCACCTGGGTTTTTGAAACCATTCTCCTTGTGCTGCTGAGAGTAGCTTTTAATGGCTTGGCAGTGGCGCCACACCATTCACTTATCCATATGATGAGTGGTTACTCATCTATGATATAAATCACTATATTCTACAGGCAGTCCCAGCTATAACTCCTTGGCTGAAAGGAAATTCTCTCTTGTGTGTGATTAAAGTCAGTGGCCATCTCTTTAAAAATAAAAATAAAGGCTGCCGTTGGGAGGATAATTTCCTGAACAAGGCAGCACAGTACAGATAGTTACTAAAATAGGTGGAAAGGAAAAGAAAGATTTTGCCTTGATCATTAGAAGCAATCAATTTAACATAATTAATGTAAATTATTGTAAGTGGGGAGAGATACAGAACTGCAGGGCACTTCAGGTTTAAAGTAATCTTTTGATTAAAGTTTCCTAGGCTGTAAAACTGTAATTGGGTAGGGGAAGGAGGGGAATCCATCCATATATTATAAGTGAAACAATCTGGTCTTGAACATATTGGAATATGAGATAATAGTAATTACGTGTAGAACAAAAGAGTTTCTGTGGAGCTGAGAGTAAGGGAATTACTGAATTGACAAGCCCGACACCTTCCTCCTCCGTTCTCAAGACTAAAAATTAGACTTTTAACAAAATGTTTGGTGCATCACACTGGTATGGGTAGATGTGTCAACCTCAGTGCCACTATAGTTTTTGAAGGATTTCTGTTTTCTATCCTTTTACTTCTCTGATAAAAGTTGGATATTGTTTTGGAGACTGTCAGTCTGATATTCTTGTAGTAGCAGCAGAATAATTTGAAGAAATATAAAATGGTGGGTAATGATGAAATTGAGTAAGGAGACACTGGAAAACTTTGTTAGGCGGCTGGCAGGTTACATGAAAATAAGCTTGTGTTTTTAATGTAACTGCAAGTTAAAGGTCTTGATAGAAACATTTATTCGTTCTTTCTTGCTTATGCCCCGCGTAACCAAATAAACAGTGATTCTGAATCATATTAGGAGGGCTGTTTGTTCTGTAACCATAGGTTTTCCAGCACTTCATCCTTGAGACATTTTCAGAAGGTATTATGCAGAATCACAAAGTCGCTGAGGTTGGCAGGGACCTCTGGAGATTGTCTAGTCCAGTCCCTGTGCTTGTGGTAGAGTCAGCTGGAGCAGGTTGCCCAGGACCGTGTCCAGTCAGATTTTGAGTATCTCCAAGGACAGAGGCTCCGCAACCTCTCTGGGCAACCTGTTCCCATGTTCCACCATCTGTACAGTTAAACTTTTTCTAATGTTTAAAAGAAATTTCCTGTATTTCAATTTGTCAAATCCCACCAGGTATTTATATCCATTGAGGTCCCCCCCAAGCCTTCTCTTCCCCAGACTGAACAGTCCCAGGCAGTCGCTCAGTCTCTCCTCATATGAGAGGCTCCGATTCATTTATCATCTTTGTGGCCCTTTGCTAGGCTTGCTCCAGTAAGTCCCTATCTCTCTAGTCCTGGGGAGCCTGGAACTGGGCACAGCACTCCAGATGTGTCTCATCAGGCCTGAGTGGAGTGAAAGGATCACCTCCCTTGACCTGCTGCCAGTGCTCTTCATAGTACAACCCAGGATGCTAGTGGTCGTCTTTGGTGATTCATGGCCAGCTTGGTGACCACCAGGACCCCAGGGGCTTTCTCTGCAAAGCTGCTTGCCACCCAGCCAGTCCCCAGCATGTACTGGTGGTTGGCGTTATTCAGGGGCAAGACTTCCCCTTGTTGAACTTCATGAGGTTCCCCTCTGTCCAGTTCTCCTCTCAAGGTCCTTCTGAATGGCAGCACATCTATCTGGTGTATCAGCCACTCCTCCCAGTTCTATATCATCAGCAAACTCCGCCTCTTTATCCAGGTCATTAATGAAGAGGTTGAAGAGTATTGGCCCCAATATCAACCCCTTGAGTTGCAGTGAAACTTTGTGCCACTGATCACAACCCCCTGAGCCCAGCAGTTCGGCTGGTTCAGTCCACCTCACTGTCTGTTTATCTAGTCCATACTTAATCAGTTGGTCTTGGAGCTTCACTGAAGTAAAACTTTAGCAATTGCTTTGCTTTTTAGTCTTGTTTTGTAAAGGAATAAGGCATATGTAGTGATGCCATCCATCTGTCCCCTTCCCTCATCCCAGCCTCCCCCTCAATCCTTTTGAACACACATCAGTTTCCATCAAATTTGACAGAGCAGCAGAGTCTTTACATCCAGTTCCCATAACTGCCACAAAAGCTGTCAGCAGCAGCAAAGAGAGGACGGTCTGTGAGTGAGCCACCAGGAAAGTCTCCCATGCAAGCTCAGCCAGGACCCACTCCGGGTGGGCTGTTGTCGGGCCCACGTGGGCACGTGCAGCTCGGAGCTGACCATGCACTTTGCCTTTTTCCCAGCTGGTGGCAAGGAGACCTGGGTGCAACCCAATAGGGCTGCAGGAGGGTGAGGGAACTGGAGTTCTTGCTGGGAGAGAGGGGGCTGTAGAGAATATCAAGGAAAAGCGGTATCGTGGTGGGGGGAGGAGAGCAGTAATGATAGTCTGCAAATCTCTAGGCAGTCAGATTTTGCTATCTTTGTTTGCTGAATGTGTCTTTTAAAGCCCTTTCTTGATTTTGCTAGATATTCCCTAGCTGTATGGGTAAAAATGTGTAGGTTGCAAATAGACTCTTGCACACTAAATGAGGCTTTATTCTGGTAAAGAGAACTACCCGCAAGCTATTCAAACGCCACGGGGAGCCCCATTACTTCATACTGATCATGAGATCTGCATATTTTTACTTGCATTTGTCTTTTTTCCTCTTCCGTATTTAGCCATATTTGAAGTAATTAGTAATCAGTCTACTGTATACATTAATTTTTAGGGGATTTTTGCACAACTCTCATTTTTTCATTTTCAGTACTGCTGGCTCTTACTCCAACAATAGAAAGATAGATGCTATTAAGATTGCTTAAAAAGTAATTGAGGTCAAGGCTTTGAAACTATTGCTTCTTCATCTTGCATTATTAATTCTCACGGTTTACAGAAAGAGTGGCATTGTAAAACCCGTTGTAAAATTGTATACTGTATCATAGTATACTAGCTGCTCTGCTCGCATGCATTCTGCTAGCCTTCTCACAATGTCTGAACATCTCATTGGATTACGACTTACCATTTTTAGTTGTTTTCAATTTGTCTGTAAACTGGATTTCTCCCCCTCTACTTTCACTCTTCCCTATGATCTTGGAATTATTCTGATGTGAAGTTTGTGAGGTCACAGTCTTTCTCAGGAAGAAATTACAGTGAAAAAGAAAGTTCCCAAGAGTTTGCTGTGGAATCCAGGGCTATGGCAGAAAAGAGTTTGAGGCAATATAGCTACTTTCATACCTAGAAACAGTAAGAAGGTATTGATTTTAAAACTTAGTAGTATAAGAAATGTTTTGCCAAATGTGGGATTGCTGCAGTGCTTCAGGAATCCCTTGGTCCTTGCTGGGTTTCCTGATGCTTCATCTCCAGTTGCGGTGTGTCGAGATTTCAGGACAGCTCTCAAGACAGTTCTTTCTATGGGATGATCTAATTAATCTTTGCAAAAGAAATGCATAAAGACATGGGTAAGCTATAACTTGACCTCTTTGCTATCTTTCTCTCTTCTTAAGTGTTTTGTTTCTTCTTGGTGTCTGTTTATTTTATCTGGGATCTCAGCTGGTTGTCCCAGAGCTTGTAACTCTGATACATCATACCTTAAAGTACGAGTAATTGCTTTGCGGAGTCATCATTACAAATGGTCTCTCTAAGACTTGCAGTGTTGCAGACTGAAGTGCTGACCTCGCCTTTCTTTTCAGTGCTACCTTTTGTACTGTAAACAAACAGCAGATTTCTCCACCCAGGACAGTCATCTCCATTCCTTTGACCCATTCCCACTGCTTTGCCAGAGAGACTCAGAACTATCAGGATAAATCTGCCCCTCCAGGAACTCCTCAGGCTTTTGATTTGTGATCTGGATCCAAGAATTTAGGATACAAATTAATATGTTTTCATCTTCAATTTGTTCAGTGCTGGACTTTGTCAACAACTCAGTTGATGCAGTTGGCTCTTAGCTCAAGGAAGGGTAGGCAACAGAAAGGCTGTTTAGTTCTTGTCAAGACAGGGATATCGTTAGAGCTGACAAGGGGAGGTATGCCCAGATCTTGCTCTCATTATATTTGCTTCAGGCTGGCTTTATCAGGCCCTCATTTTTTAGGTTGTTTGCATTGTAGAATATTTGAGTCAATGCGTTGCTTAAATTAGTCTCATCCTTGCTGTGCTGTTTTACTTACTCGTGTTTGAGTTTCTCATGGACTGGGATCTGTCTTTGTCCATTGTCTAATATGATGTTTTCCACTTAACCTCATTGCCTTGTTTAAATTGATAGCCCTGCACCAGCCCTTGACATCCTGAAGTCTCTCTTCCTAATAGGAAGTAGCTGGTTCTGAACATTTTCTTCAAGAATACTGCTTTTTATTTCTAACAGTACAAAACTGTGACATGATGAAAGTGTGAGGGTTTTTTTAACCTCCTTCAAGTAAAATAAGAAACTCGCATTTATTCCTGGGTACTGAATTGAGTGTCTATTTCCTGATTACTTCTAAAAGGGGTTATGAAATATTGAAGAATTGCTCTAATTAAATGCACCCACAAAGTGTATCTGAGGAATGGAAGTATGTATTCACCTTTGGCCAGACAAACTTGTCATCTCTGTGTAAGCGAACTTTTTTCCCCTTATTTGTAATGAAGCCCACAGTACTCGTAACTGATCCAGAACTTGCAGCCTCACTTTGCTGACGTACGATGCCACCGCTCAGACGTCAGCTGCTCCACGCGCTGATTCGATTTCATGCCGATGATGGGGATGTGCGTGTATCGCTGTGACACCTGAAGACGTCAGCAGGGCAATAGCTGACAGTGTGTGTGTCATTGCCTTTGCCTTCCCCAGCCCTCCAGATCTCTGGATTTGGAGAGCTAGGGAAGAAATCAGAGCTAGAGCCCCAGTATCTTCATTGCCCTGAAATTTCTTCAAGCCATTTGTTTCAGACCACGGGACTCCAGCTGGTACAAATGCCTTTGGACATCACATTTACAGTGTATGAGTCGGTAAGCAGCAGAAGGAGCTTCTCAAGGGAAGAACTTGATCTACTGCATTAGAGGCTAAACTTAGCTTTTCAAGCTTTTACCACACTGGAAAAGAATTTAGCCCTAAAAGGATTTCAAACTTGATGTGATGTTTTTTGGAAGCTGTTTAATTTTTGTTGTGGTTTTTATTTTTGATTACAGCTTAACTGTCTTATTAAGAACCACAGTACCATCCCAGTTCAAAAACATCTTTTCATAAGACTTCTCCCTGTGAGTCATTGCATTTATTTATCTCCATATTTATTGCAGTAAATCCTTCACTTCCTCTGCACACCCAATCACCCTGTTCGGTGTTTGTTGTTCTCACTGAAACTGTGGCAGCCACAGTAGAATACATATTTGTTTTTCTGCAATATTCCTGCATTTAGAGAACTGCACTGGGGTTTTTCTTGGATTGCCTCCCCGTTTTATGTTCCATGTCCGTGTTACAGCCTTTGAAGCCTTTTCCCAGTGAGCATAAAGTACATTAAATGGCATGTGCAAATGAGCAACAGCACAGCTGCTAGTTGTGCTAACAGATGTAAATAGGAAAAACATTACTTTTCTAATGCTGAAAGTATTTATAGAAACTATTATCCATCTTTCATAACACTTTGATTATGGATGGAGCCTCTTTCAGGTTCAGCAAAGTTGATTAAGCTTTTGCAGATGGTTTGACTTGCTGAGGTAATGATGGAAATGTGGAAGAAATGCAGATGTTTTAAAGCTTGTTCTACGTGCTTTAGGCAAATAAGTGGCTTAAAAGGAAACCTTTTGCTTTGTATTCCTTAGAAAAATGCATGGCTTTAAAACAGAAACATACAGGAGGGTTGTTGAATGCAAACAAGGAGTCTGACCTCTTTGAGCTGAGTTCCCCATGCTCCTCATCTGCCTGGTCAGCTTTGTTTGAACATGGTTTGATCTGAGTAGAGTATGACTTGCAAAAATCCTCTCGCCAGACCCAGGCAGCTCCCATTTCCTCTGCGTTTGTAATTTATCCATTAAGATCTCAGATCCCGAGGACATATCCTCCCTTGAGAACGAGTGGCATCCTCATGGGTGGAAGCGCGTTTGCAGCACGGAGGAGCTTAACGTCAGTGTAATTGGGATGATTCAGGTAATTTTCTTGCAGGGTGCTCTCTATAACCCTTTCCAACAACTGTATCGACAAGATAGCCGGTGTGCCTGGCACCAGCCTCGGGCTGACCCCTGCCGCGTTGGAGGAGCGGGGAGACAAGCACCTGACATCAGGCACTGAGCAACCAAGCAACCTCCGTGCTCCCTGGTTTAACTCCCAGGAGGTTTTCTTTATTTTCAGCAACCTGGGCGAAATCATAGATGGTAATGAGCAAATCGGTCACAGTCAGGGTAAATCCCAAGTCATTTGGTGCTGCGGCCGTATGACCAGAGGACTCGCAAAAGTCTCCGCCATCTGCCTCCAGCCAAGCTGCTCTGTAAGGCAAAGGGCAGATTTGGCAAAAGTGTCAGGACCTGCATCGCATTTGATCCAGGGAATTATTTTCTTTGGGAATCTGCTTTGCCCTCTTCAGCTGGCTCGCCTTTGCACAAATGGGATTTAGATGTAGTTATCCCTGGCTACCCCGGCAGCTTTCACACCCTGCCTCCTAATCTATAGCCTCTTCTGATAACTTGAGAGAGTGCTTTTTTTCCTTTATCTTTGCTTCACTGGCAAACAACAAAGTTTGTAGAACCGTGAGGGAAATGGTTCCTACTTAAGATCTGAGAATCTCAAACAAATGGATGTGCTGCTTCGTGTTCAGCGTGCTAATGCTTCGCTCTCTTTGCAACACATCTTTGACTCTCCCTAGAGCAGTGTCCTGGCAGGCAGGTCACTACTTCTTACACAAGTTCTGTAACCTATCTATATGTACAGATATTTTTCAAAAAAAGGTCCAAAACTTAGTGTTTCTCTTCTTCCCCACGATGCTGCTTTTTTCCAAATAGTCGCAGTAAAAACAGCAGTAGTGGTTTTGGGGGTTGGTTTGGGGTTTATTTTTCCCCCCCCTGCAGTAAAAATGCCACCATTTTTTTTCCCCTTAGGACTTAGCTACCAAAGAGATCTACTAAAGCATTTTTTTGTCATTTTGCAAAATCGGAATAACTTGATGTCTAGAAACGGTGTTTAAAATCTGAAGTAGAGAACACGGGCCGTGAAAATTGATCCAGTTTTGACTGCACATGGTGGGCACGGGAGCCTGTGAGAGATACCTGTGTATAGGTTTTTCACCCCCCACTCTTCTCTTTCTTCATAGAGCTACAATTTAATTACAGAGCTTGGAAAATTCTTCAGATGGTGTAGAGGCTGAGCTAAATAAAACAATGACAGGGAAATGATAGCAAGGCAGGAACATGAATTGGAAAAACACCTCATACTTGAGATTTTGTATTACTCAAAGGTTTCATTCAGCTCCTTTTTAAATGGGAGTGGGTGTGTGGGGGTTGATGGGCGTGAATAATCATTATTTCCTGCAAGATGGAAAAGAAAGAAAAGGTCGCTTTAAATATAATTCATAGGGCTAATGGGTAGATCTACCTGGTTATTATATCCTCCTCCTAAAGCTTTGGCTAGAACTGAATAATGTCATGTTCCTGGTGCTCAGAAGACCCCTTTACTAAACTGCACTTTAAGTAAAACCACAAGTAAGGTCCCAATAGAAATTGTTTGGAATTAAACTGTGGTGATAAACTTTGGATTAAAATAGTGTTCTGTTAAAATAGTGCTTTTTTATTATTATTATTTCATTGTTTTCTTTAACACAAAGGAGGGAAGGGCAGGAGCAATTGAGTATTTTTGTGATCTTTTTTTTGTCTCCATTTGAATTTTACAGACTTGTAAATCTAAACAATGTGAAGGTGGATCAGAGTTTGTCACAGTGTCTGGGTGCTTCTAGTCAGGATCGAGGGACAGATGTGGTACACTGCACATTTTCCTGCAGGGACTGGCCAGTAGCCTTCAACTGTGCGAACACAGCCCCAGAGAGGTGGGAATAGTCTCTGGTCTCTAATGTACTTGAGGGCAGAAACTGAGGTCAATATTGTGAGTTGCCAAATACTGCAGTGTGTGAAGTGGTGCCAGTAGTGGGTATATTAAGGATAATGAGCTAAATCTGCTTTGTTTTGGGTTTTTTTTAATTGTGTAATTCTTGCGTATACATTTGTTTCAAACAAAAAACCCCCTGCAGATTCCTGAGATACAAGTTTCCATTACAACTTTTATAAATTTCTCTGGTAGCTGTCACAGCAAAGTATTGTGCTTGCTTTGGATAACTGAGCAGATCTTCTTTCTTTTTCAAATTAAAAGCTTAATAATAGACAAGCAGTACAGTACAACTCAGTGGGGTATAAATTGTTGAAAAAATCAAGTCTCTTCTCTTAGAGGTGCCAAATCAGGTCAAACCCCAGTTTTCAAAAGGGTGCCTAGTTCTTGAGTGCGTGCTTCGATATGCTTCTACAAATTGTAGACTGTGCTTCTCTTCTGGGGTTTTGGGGTGGCTGTTTTCCTATTGTTTCCATAATTGCCTATACATCCTCTCCCAAGTGCTCCTCAAAGATATATAATTTGTGATAAATTACCACTCTGGCCAGGTATTGGGGTTGTTTATGCCTTCAGTGTAAAATATCTTGTAGTTACAACTTTTTATAGTCTGCCATATTTTTTTCATCTCATTTCAGTGTGGCATGTTTTTAAGACAAGCAGCTCAGCAGTTGAGACTTAAGTGAATTGTTTTAATATTACATCAGTCAGTAATTTTTATTTTTACCTAAAGCTAATTAGGTAAGGATTTGCTTTTTAATATTTTCTTAATGCAAATCATTGCACATATCATGCTGTCTGGTGAGAACATACAATACAAATGAAAATCATGAAATCAGTTAAGTTGTTTGAAATTGATGTCTTTGGCCAGAGTTCTTACTAAAAAATATATATGTTTATCTGCTTTAAGGCTATTTGTTAAACTTCTTTGTATAAACAAAACTTTTGTTTAAGTACAAAAATACACCGAGGAGTTCAATGGGATGTATGTTTTAACTTTATGGTCTGTGCTGTAATGCAGTTTTCAGCTAATGATATTGTGAAATATGTCGTGGCTTATATTCCATACGCTTCATTCACTGACGGATTTTGAATTTCCCTTAGATTGATTGTCCCCATATGATTTTCATCAAATGAAGCAGTAATTTGGTCAGCATTACTCATGCATCAAATACTTCCCACAGGGCTACTCACNTTCCAACCTTAGTGATTCTATATCGCTCTTCTCTCCCTCTCACCTCCCCACAGCTCAGGGCAAAGCTGCTTTGGGTCTGCTCCAAAATTGTATAAACTCTCCTGTTTTAGATGGTTTCTTCTCATACATGGATTTGAGAACTGAGCACCTTCAGATCTGGACTTCCACCAGGGTCTTGCTTATCCAGGGTGAGGACTGGGATAGGACAAGGACCTGGAGGTGGGGCGGGGGGACAAGCGGCAGCCTGGTGCCTGGGAGCTATAGGGGTGGTGTGTGGGGCAGGGCGGTGAGGCCCTCGGTCCCCACAGATCTGTGTCCAGGCTCATCTGTACCTCCTAGCATCCAGCTGGAGCTGGGAGAGGACCTGCTGTGCTCTTTTGGAGTATGCTTAGAGTTATGGTGTTTTGTTTACATTTTTATTAGTTTCCTATTACCAGCAGATCATCATATACTTTTTTCCCCTTAAAAGGTACAGGGAAGGCATTTTTTGAATTGCATAATCTGATACTTGCACTGTCCATCCCGTTACTGTGCTGTGTGATGGGATGGTCGTTGTGCTAAGGGGATACTAGCATTGTCTGAGCTTCAACTTCCCGTACTTCCTACAAGGCCAGTGCCTCGTTAAGGTCCCTGAATCACGTCACTCTGTTTTGCACAGAGGAGGTCTATCTCCTGGCTTACACCAGGCACAGACCTCTCCAGTTGCGTGTGTGTGTCCTTCCACCCTAGATAAGGCAAAGCGGCAGGTACTGATAGACACCCAGGCCTCCTTCCTCCCTACCACCCAGCACATCTCCAGAGAACCCAAAGGCAGCTTTATCCACCTCTTACTCCACGTGTCTTCTATCTTCAAATCTGTGAAGGTAATACTGTGAGGTTGCTGACGGGCAAATGACGGTAGTTTAAAATTGGATTTTCCCTTTGAAAAGCTCTTCCAAGTGGTGTTTCCACTGATGGCCTATCAGGGCTTAATGGCTGGCTGAGTTGTTTCTGCTGACGTTTCATGTGTTATAGCATCAGTGCTTCTGTAGTAAAACGTCACAGTAACAGTCAACCCTCTCCCCCTTCATCAGTCTTTGGCCTGACAACTCTGATGATGTGGGAAACTACTTCAGCGCAGGGGCAGGCAGCTGTGCCCCGGCCAGGCTAGCAGTGGGACGTGATCCAGGTCCAGAGGGACGTGGCAGGAGCCCCATCTGGCAAAGCAGCCACCACCATCAGCTAGATGAGTGTTCTGGCAGGCGCGTAAATGGTCTTTGATGTGAACTGCTTTTATGGTGGGGGATTTCCACCAGCAAACCTCTTGACTCTTCTCCCTCTCAGCACCGAGACCACGGGATGTGGTATGCTTTTTCTCATCAGTGTCTGTCTTGGCATCAAAGGATGGTTGGGGCACAGGGCTCTAATCAGACTTGGAGTTGAGTGCAGTTCCTTGGAGTCTCCTGCAGAAAGAATTGGAGAAAGAAGCTCCATTCAAGTGGGTAGGCTTTGGTTTTTTAATAAGAGTAGGTGATTTGCACAACCTGCCTTCTAGCCCATCTTTCTAGTAGTCCTACACTTAGGATCTGTCCTTGGAGTTAAGAGAGGGTAAAATGCACTGCTTTGTGTCGCAGAGAGTATCAGGGCAGGTACATACTGCATGGCGATGGGTGCTTGCACGCGCAGCACCCATGTGCCAGGTCAGCAGCATGTCTCCAGCTCCACTCCCTGTGAAACAAGGTCCCTCTTCTTTCTCTTAGCATTCCTAGCGGGATTTTGTACGTGCCTCTTTATAATGCAGAATATGTGCTGCTCTGATTAATTTTTTTACTTCTGATTATTCAGTACTGCACACAAACAGATGTGCGCATAGAAAAGTGCCCCCTGTTAATCAGGAACTGTTAAGCCATATGGCATGTGAGGATGGAATATTACAGCTATGGGATGAGAACCTCCTGTTCAGCAATGAGGTTCACATGCAGCGAGTACCATGTTAATATATTCTTGCCAACACTGTCATTTCCGTCATCTGGCAAGTTAGCCGAAGTGACGGCGTGGATTTCTGGGGCGTCCCTTCTCCACTGAGGTCCTGCTTCTGTTAAGTCAGTGCCGAGAGCTCATCATCCCATTTAAAAACTTCGTAAAGGTACGGGTGAAAAAGCAGAGGATGCTCTGAGCTGCCTGTACTGCACTGCTCTTAGATATTGTAGATACAGTGAAGACGCAGTTTGCCCTATTGCATGCCCAGTGGTATTTCTTTGCCCAATTTCTTTTAGTGACCTGTCTTTTGGAGAATCACAAGAGTAGGAAAGTCCAAGAGCGTTCATGTATCAGGTGCAGTGTTGTGACCGATGTGCTCTAATGTTGTGAGTGCCCGAGAACGGGCTGACAGCAAGTGTTGCTGCTGCAAGCGATCAGTGCATAATACTGAGAACAACCATCATAACCAGTAAATTAGAGGTTTCCAGCATTGTTTGCCATTATGAGTAATTATTCTAGTTTGCATCGATGTATCAAAGCTGAAAACAAAATCAAAAGGTCACTTCTCTTTTGTTTGTGTGGTATTTTACAGACTCAAGGTTACCTAGAGATTCCTTACCTGAGGCAGCCTGAGATCTGGGAAACACTCCAATAGACGTGTTGTTTCTAAGTAATTACTTCAAAAACACTTTAACGTGATACTTGGCTATCATAACTGTTGTCACAGGATTGAAGTTGCCCAGTATCTGAAATCTTATTTAAAATGAAGACAGCATTCACTCTGTAGCATTAGTTTCTTAGCACGCTTAATGTATGGTTGTACGAGCATGGAAACGGGTGTGCTTGCAGCAGAGTTAGAAGTCACTACATAGAATATTGCCTTTAGCAGGTGCCGTATTGTACCGAAATAGCTGCTCCTTTCTCCTAAGAAGTGCAGGCAGCCTGTCTCTAAGGAGGAAAGGGATTTCTGCAGCCCTAAAGAGTTGGTTTCTTTTAGCAGTCAGTCCTTGCAGGGTTCCTCTCTGCACCTGGGCTCCTCCTGCCCAATGCCAAGGTGCCAAGCACCTTACAGTGATTTCCTGTAACGGATGCTTGTAATTTATGCTCTCTGCTTTTATTTCTTCCAAAGTACAGATCTGTACCTCTCTTGAGAAGAGCCATTAAGCGGGGGGTGTTTTTTCCCTAAAGTGCATTTATACTTTTGTTTCCACACCTATGATATTTTTGGCCTTAAACCGTGTTTCAGACTTCTTTGAGATTCAGAGCACTTTGCATATAGTTCATGGACATCTCTGTGAAGCACTTTATCAGTGGAAAACGAAATCATGGACAATGTCACTGAGGGATTGTAGTTCTTTGATCCTTTGATTTGGGACTTCAGCCATGAAATAACCTTTATCCTTTTGCTGATAGAAAAACTCACTGTCAGAAAACCAAGCCATCATAAAGGGAGCTGATCAGGAAGTGTTTGAAGGGGGATGTTGGGGCCAAGGAAATACCGATGCATTCCAAGACTAGCTGTAGCAAAAAGCCTGTATTACTGCTTTATTCTGGCGTGATGTGATGTCTAGCAAAAGTTTTAGTGGCAGTGTATAGCTAAATGCTGATCAAGACATGGGGGGAAATCCAAATTTTTTAGAAAAAAGGGGACACGCAGGTGATGTAGTCAAGCTAGAAGCAGGCAAAGTTAGCTTTGGGGAGGGAGCATTTTAGCTTTGATTTCCGTTTCTGTTTTAAGTATCTTACCATATATTTCAAATTTCAGAATGGGTTACTGCATGCCGCTGTAAGGGAAGACAGCTCTTTCCCCGTTTTTAAAACAAGCTTCACAGTTCAAAGCGACTACTTGCTACTTTTCAGACCTTCTTAGCAGTATAGTACAAAGTCACGGTGTGTATTGAAGTGCTCAGCTTTTATCTGTTGTTAACAAAAAAGTAAAAAAAGACCTGATACTAAAACCCTTGAACAATGAACTTTTATTTACATGGGGCTTTAAATTCATGAACTGCTGCTCTGTCTGTAGACTTTGTTTTAATTAGCTCTTTGCTGAGCAGACTGTACTGGAACGCTCAGTGTGTGTTCGAAGGGCATCATTTTATGTATCGGCAAACCTGGAGCTGCTCTCTTTGACAAGGTATGTTGTTGAAAGCAGGAGCGTGCCTTGCTGCGATACCTCAGGTCACAGCAGCAAGACTTTGTGCCCTTCCTGGTAAAAGCAAGCCTTGACTTGGTGGGCAGAGGATTTCAGTGCTTCTGTGGCCCGTGCTCTCCAGGCAGCTCCACTGCACCAGGACACTGTGTTCAAAACCTCTTCATCTGTTGTGTGTGTTGGTGTTTTATATTCTAGCCAGCAGGCAAAACTGTGAGCTGGAAATGAAGCAAGAAGCACTTTGCTGTGAACCCCCCACTTGAATCTGGAGCACAGGCCACTTGGTGTGTTTGTGTTGAACATATTTAATAACAGGCTGTAAGCGCGCGAGGCAAGGTTCAGACTCAGAATAACATTACAGGAATGTAGCATGTCTGACATCCTGGTTTGGACAAGTATCAAATGAGGAAACTGTGTCAGAATTTCTCTCGCTTGGCATCTCCGTGCTTTATAAAGATAAACTACCAGAAATGTGTGCTTTTCCAGAGATACAGAGGTGATTATAATAGTCCCGTAGGTTTTCTGTGGAGGGCTACAGGTATAAGTGTGTAAGTGTTCCCTCTGAACCACTTTAACAAATGAGTGACTTGGATGATGAGCTTTTAATTCTCTAGGCTATAATAAATGACTGAAAAAAAAAAAAAAAAGCAGTGATTTATTATGTGCTAGCTTCGATATTGTGCAGTTACCAGGGGGAGGCCAGAGTGAGTATTTGGAAAAGAGCTGCCTTAGGGCATGCAGCTTGTGTAACAGTTCCTGCCGTAGTCTTGCCTCTTTTATCCGGTAAGGACAACTTCCCTTCCTTCTTTAAAACTGTGGCCAGATTTTTGCTGTGCCACTAGCTGGGACCCGGCCTCCCAGCACCGGCGACCTGTCAGACGCAGTGTGTTTGTACCTACGTTGAAGCTGGTGATGGCAAACTCTTTGTTCAGTTCAGTCCCCAGAGGAGATCCCCGGCAGAGCATGGACATCTGCTTGCAAGGACTTGAGTGGTCGCCTCAGTTCTCGTACATCGCGTCGGAAATGCGTACTGGGTCTCCGGGAGAGCGGCGGGGCTTTCACTTGATGGGAATTTGACCCTACCAGTGCTAATGTGGGAATCCACCACCGCTGTAGTCCTACGTGAGTCCCTCTCTAACATGCTTGGGGTAATTCTGACTGTGCTTTCCTCTAGGAGGACTTCCGGAATAAAGTTGAAGATTACATTAAGCGCTATGCGAGATGATGAAGGGAGATGGATGGCAGGACCATGGCTTCCACACTAGAGTTGTCCTTAACTTCAACAACAACAACAATAAAACCAGCCCGGATTGTACTAGTCCTGTGTCCATGTTGTACTGAAGAAGAAAACTAACTTCATAACTTGTCCATGTTAAAAGGAGAGTTCAGCATAAATACAGCAAGAAATTGTGTATGTTGGTTGAAAAAGTTGTTTGCTTACTTTTAAAAATGTTTACTCTTCTGAACCGTACTGTATATCCTGTTGATGAGATATGCTTGAGAAGTTAAAAGAAATCACTATTGAAATTGTAATTACACTTTTTTTAACTCTTGCCTAATTTGGAGTGGGGAAGGAAAAAAAAAAAAAAACCCCGAACAGAAAAGGTGGCGTGTTTTTAGAACACTTCAAGTTGGCAATAAAATGGTCTCCTGTGAACCAAATCACAATACTGTTGCCTTTGAGCAGAAACAATACAAGCTTTTTCCAAGAGTCATTCAACTAAGGCTTAGTGCTGGCCAGAATGCAAGGCTAAATGAAATTCTACTTCTGATATTGAAATTCTTGATGATATTTAATGTAAGTATGGTTTTGTCACACGTTTGGAATTTTTACATTGTTATTTTCAGCTCCTGTTTGGGCTACAGTATTTTTTTTTGTTTCTATTCATTGTGTGAAGTAGTGAAAAGAAATATAGGCTAATCCATAACTTAAGTAAATGTGTAGTATTAGTAAAATTATATATATTATATATATTATATATTTCTGTGAAAATTTAATGAAAGGGAGACTTTTTTTAAGAAATCTGCCTTTAGCTTTCCAATCTGGATGTGGTGAGGGAGCATCAGACGCTGTTCGATCTGATGAAAGTAAATTCAAGCACCGTTACCGGGAGAACACCTAATTGTGTTCTTCAAACTTCTGCACTGAAAGTGAATGACTAATAATGCAGCTGAGAATAATAACGCACTGCACCCTCTTTTAAACACTCGTGCGCGCCTGGCTTTTTTGGTAATTTGAAAGGATATGATGCTATAATTGCCTTTTCTGTGAGTAGCTGTGTATCAAACACATAGCATGTGCAAGCAGAGATCCTTCAGAAGAGAGTAGCATGTACCTCAGGAATCACTTCAGAGTAAATGCCGTGAGAAGTCTGCTGCCTGTCATGTGCCAGAGCTCCTCGCTGCTCGCCCGCTGACCCAGGCGATGCCCGGGGCTCCCGAGCCGGGGGGCATTGGCATAGCCTCAGAGACTGAAACGCATTTCGCTCGTGGGATCACGCAGAGGAGGTGCAATGGAACTGATCCAAGCTTTTATAAATAGATAAACCATAGAAATAAATGTTCGTGTGGTTTCATACGGAGCAAGTGTGTGTGTGTGACACTTGGGCATTGACTGTTGGTTGGTTTATCCCCCCGAATGATGACGCTTCATTCTTTCCTCTGCAGACACTGAAGGGAACCAAAATTGTCTCCATCATTAGCGTAGCAGAGCTGGGTTGCAAATTTTAAGCGTGGTGCAGCCTTGCTCTAAGTTTTCCCTGTGCCTTTTCCCTTACAGCTTCACAGCTGTGAAGACTGGAGGTCTAGGAAAGCAGGGAAATGAAATGCAGAGATTGGCATGCAGGAGGAGAGCCTTATCGTGAGCTTCATCTTCGGATAATATTGCCACTGTGTCTATTTAAAATGAAACATGGATCAGCGTATTATTTTAAGCCAGCAACTGCAGTGAGAGATCTTTGCTGCCAAAATAGTAATGTCAAGGAAGGTAAGGAATAAAGCACTCACAAAAATAGAAAGGTTGGAAACCACATCCAGTTTTTGCACATTGAATCAGAAGGATTCTGTTATTTTCAAGCTGAAAACGCTGAACCGGTTTGCTTTAACAAAGTTTGCTTTAACAAAGCTGTGTGTTCCTTGCTGTAGTGGCACCCTTGTACTGTTATCACCTTCCATCCTTCAGCAAAAGGAGCAACAGTCTGTGTTTCCTGGGCTGTTGCCCATGCCTGGCTCCCCACTCTTGCCCGGGAGCCGCTGCAGATGTGGCCAGGGCAGAGCAAACGCAGGGTGCTGCTGCAGAGCGCCAGGAAAAGCTGTGTCACAGCGTGCAGCAGGTTTGGGCTACCAGCAGCCTGCGTGAGCACAGAGCTAGAGCCGCAGTCAGCAAAGCCGGACCCCACTTCCCAGTGCGGTCCCCCTGTATAATCCCTTCACCGTGTTTTTGCTTACCCAGAGGAGATGTGCAGAATATTCCATTTGGGATACTAGTAAATACTGTACAAGAAGGCTTAAGCATCAGTTTCTTCCCATCCAGAATACATAGGGGAAAAAATGTTATACCTTATCCTCATCCTAGAAGAGCTCATCAGCTCACAGTCCAGGAAAATAAACTGAATTATTTTTTCCTGTCAGCAAAGCCGGATTTTTTTTAATATATGTATATTTATTTTTATATGTATTCAAAGATATATTTACATATATATTTGTATAGATGCTAATCTATACTCCATCCAGCCACCCTCGATTTCTGCCTCTCACTGTGCGGGGTGCATGGTTCACCACACGTGGCCAAAATACTTTGACAGAAATCTGGGGGAGCTCATCACCACCCTGCGTGCCCACAGACCTCCTGCCATGGCAGAAGGCAAACTATCCTATACGTCCCCAAAGTGTCACCTTCCCCTGGGGCTGGTCAGCGGATGGAGGCTTGTCAGCAAATAGCGCTTATGCAGGAATCGGCTTCTGTAACTCCCATGTAGCTTTTGGAACAATCTGTTGCTTTTTTCTTGGTTTTGTTTTTGGGGTTTTGTTAAATTTATTTTTATCGTAGGCATGTAGCCATCTTGCAGAAAGCCTCTTCACCTCTTCCTGGCTGCAGGGGCCATAGTCTCCAGAGCCCTGGCTGCTCCCCATCAAATAATGCTGAGTATTTTTTTTCCTAATTGTTCAACTGCCCCTGAAAAAAAAAAAACAAATATCCAATGGCAAAGGAAAAAAATGCTGCAGCATCCTGGAAGAGGAATCAGGACTGGGCAGCCTGGGGTGGGCCAGGCGGATGGCTGGGTGTCCCACGGCCTGGCACATGCAATTTTGGGGTTTTTTTTGGAAACCTGAAGGCCAAGATGGGGACAGGAGCTGGGTCTCCCTGAGGGACCCCTCCCTGAGCTGGCGAGGCCCCGAAGGGGATCTGGAGGGCTCTGGAGCTATTGGGGACAACAGAGACCAGCAGTGGGGTCGGGGGTCCCCCCCCTCATCCCAGATACTGCCCAGTGTCCCCTTGAGGGACCCAAGCCCATGCCCAGACCCTGCAGGGTGGCCCCCCGGCCTCCCCACCCACACCCAGGGACCTTTTTAGGGGCTCCCCCAGGGACCCCGCTGCCTCGGAGGGGCAGAGCCCACTCAGTCAGTCCTCCCATCCCCCCAACCCACCCCCAGGACCCCCAGTGCTACCCCAAAGGCTGCCCATGGGGTGGGGGTCAACACTGTTGGGGAGGTCTCTGGGATCACAGAGGCTCCTTCAGGGCAGCAAGGGGGGTGTCTGGGGGGGCCCTTGACCCACCTGGACCCCAGCTTTCACAGAGGGGGTGAGCGCCGAGGATTTGCACCAGAGACAGGCACCTGGTTTATTTATGTATGTATTTATTTAGGTAGGAAAAGCACCTTATTCCCGTTGCTCATTAGCCCAGGGCACTGCCAAGGCCACCACCGGTGCCACCAAGCTCCCTTTGACGATTTTCACCCATTGCTCCCCATCTCCCAGGCAAAACACACCCCATGCGGGCCTCGGTCTTGCGCTGGGGGAAGAGATGCCTTTCCTGGTGTGAAAAAACAAAAAAAAGGACAAAAAGAGAAAGCAGTGATGATTTCATGGGGGTTGCACCCAAACCCACCGGCCTCACGGTTACACCCACCGTGCCGGCACCGCGGGGCCAGCAGGATTTCAACCCCCCAACCCCTTTTCTTTCTTATCTTTTAAAAATTTTCCTCTTTTGGCAAAATACGTCGCTGTGGGGTGCCGGGAAGGAAGCAGGTGGGAAAGATGCGACAGCGCCGATGCCCAAGGCGAGCCGTGCTCCCCGGTACCCCGAGAGGGCTCCCCACCGCTGGGGCAGCCTGCGGCAGCCTCGCCGGCCACCGGCATCCCGTATCGCCAAACAACCAAGTCTTAAATGATGCATTTATTTGGAAACCGCCGGGTGAGCGGCATGTGCGCGGTGCGGAGGGTACCGGCGAGGGAGGAGCGGTGGCGTTACCGTCTCTGCCTCCTGGACTTGATACCCCCCGGGATGCTCCTCTGCCAGGGTCTTCCCAAAAAAAACCAGGTGCTTTCGGGGTGGGGGGCCGAAAGCCGGCGGCAGAGCATCCCTACACGATGCCCTCGCTGCGTTTGCTCCTCCACACCACCAGCGCGGTCATCAGCAGGGTGATGAGGACGGGCAGCAGGATGAAGGGGCAGAGGACGCTGTTGGGGGGGTCGTGCAGCGCCCGGCCAGAGGGAGAGCAGTTCCTGAAGTACTGCTTGTGGACGGCCACGAAGAACTCGTCCACCAGCCGGTTGGGCCAGTAGCAGTCGAGCCTCTCGGCGATCAGCGCCGTGCAGTTCGTCAGCTCCCCGTAAGTGCTGCAAACACAGACAAGGGCACCGGGGTGGTACCAGGGACCAGCACCCAGCCACGAGCACGCCACCTTCCCCCCCACTGTATAATATAAAATATTATATACTTTCCATTATAGATGTGTGTATATGTTATTTGAGATTGTTATCTGAGTTATTTGTATTTTTTAGGGTTTTTTTTTTTTGAGATTGTACGTAGATAGGTATCAAAATATGTATGTGGGTGTTTTAATTCCCATCAGGTTTTGCCATTTTGAGCACACTTTAAGTGCTCACCCACAGCCAAAGGACAAGGAGTTTTCATTTACAGAAGGAAATGACTAGAATCAAGGGGTTTTTTTGGTTTGCGTTAATTTTTGCAGGATTTCACAGCTGGACCAGTGCTATTAGAAAATACCGGTCAGACCCAAATAACCCTCTGGGACGTTTAGGCAAAGACCTGCAGGAAACCCAGCTTGGGCCACGGAGCAGCTCGCCTGGCTGCGGCCTTCAGGGCACCCCTCCTTTAGCTTGCGCGAGTTCATCCAAGAGGGGACAGAAATAAGTACATTGAACCTACAATAAGTACATTGAACCTACTTAAAATTCTCCTCTTAATTGCCTAAAAATGGGAGGGGGGTTTCATATGAACCAACAGCATGCTTTTGAAGTTCATCTCTCTGCAGGTCCACCGCACCACAACCCATCCCACCTCTCCACGGCCAGCAAGTCCATTTCTGAGGGTTTTTTTTTTCCCAATATTTGGAAAACAAGGAGCAGCCCTGAGCGAAAGGTACCGCAGGGAGAAGACAGCCCCTGTGCTGGTCCAACCAGCCACCCTCTGGAAGGACAGGTATTACCAGAGGTTTCAAATCTTACCTGCTTTAAAATTGGCTAGGCATAAATAAAATATGTGTGTGTGTGTGTATATATATATATTGTATATATTGTACATATATATATGTGTATATTATATATTATATATATATAATTTTTTTTCCCCATCTCAATCACTCACATCTAATCCTGGGGAAGCAGAACTAACCAAAACCCAGCTAGCCAATTAAAAACCCGCCTGGGGGAAGAAATATATTTTATAAGCAGCTTCCCAGCTAGTCGCCGCAGCCTCACTGCATCTCATCGGCTGGGTTTTCGGGCAGGCGGCGGGTGCCTTGCCGTGCCCTTTGGCACACGGCAGCGCCGGAGGGAGGCCCTGCGGAGGCCAGTGATTTAATTAACGGGGCGCATGGAGCCACTAAAAGCAGCTTCTGCTCAGCATCCCAATGTGCAAAACTACCATTTCCCGCCCATCATCAGCCTTAGCAGACCTCAGGAGCTAAAGCATCTTCAGGAACCAGAGGGAAAGCGTTAACAGAGAAGCAAATAAAAGCGATTTTTAAAAACTGAAGGCCCATACAGCAGCTGGCTTAGCCCTTTCCCCGGCTCAGACCATGCGGTCGTACTGATAAATACCTGCTCCAATCATTATAGGTGAAGACGTGCAAGTAACCAAAGCAAAATGGTGTCAGCAAATGAAAAGCTAACTTGTAAATACGCTTTGCGCTTAGGCAGCTTCTGTTTTTTCAGTGCTCAGATGGCTCCATGCACACTGGCTGGGGAGAGGATGGGCCCGAGGAGAGGAGCCGAGCGGCTACAGCCCCACGAGCAGCGTAGCGGGGCGAGGAGGTGNCACACTTTAAGTGCTCACCCACAGCCAAAGGACAAGGAGTTTTCATTTACAGAAGGAAATGACTAGAATCAAGGGGTTTTTTTGGTTTGCGTTAATTTTTGCAGGATTTCACAGCTGGACCGGTGCTATTAGAAAATACCGGTCAGACCCAAATAACCCTCTGGGACGTTTAGGCAAAGACCTGCAGGAAACCCAGCTTGGGCCACGGAGAAGCTCGCCTGGCTGCGGCCTTCAGGGCACCCTCCTTTAGCTTGCGCGAGTTCATCCAAGAGCGGACAGAAATAAGTACATTGAACCTACAATAAGTACATTGAACCTACTTAAAATTCTCCTCTTAATTGCCTAAAAATGGGAGGGGGGTTTCATATGAACCAACAGCATGCTTTTGAAGTTCATCTCTCTGCAGGTCCACCGCACCACAACCCATCCCACCTCTCCACGGCCAGCAAGTCCATTTCTGAGGGTTTTTTTTTTCCCAATATTTGGAAAACAAGGAGCAGCCCTGAGCGAAAGGTACCGCAGGGAGAAGACAGCCCCTGTGCTGGTCCAACCAACCACCCTCTGGAAGGACAGGTATTACCAGAGGTTTCAAATCTTACCTGCTTTAAAATTGGCTAGGCATAAATAAAATATGTGTGTGTGTGTGTATATATATATATTGTATATATTGTACATATATATATGTGTATATTATATATTATATATATATAATTTTTTTTCCCCATCTCAATCACTCACATCTAATCCTGGGGAAGCAGAACTAACCAAAACCCAGCTAGCCAATTAAAAACCCGCCTGGGGGAAGAAATATATTTTATAAGCAGCTTCCCAGCTAGTCGCCGCAGCCTCACTGCATCTCATCGGCTGGGTTTTCGGGCAGGCGGCGGGTGCCTTGCCGTGCCCTTTGGCACACGGCAGCGCCGGAGGGAGGCCCTGCGGAGGCCAGTGATTTAATTAACGGGGCGCATGGAGCCACTAAAAGCAGCTTCTGCTCAGCATCCCAATGTGCAAAACTACCATTTCCCGCCCATCATCAGCCTTAGCAGACCTCAGGAGCTAAAGCATCTTCAGGAACCAGAGGGAAAGCGTTAACAGAGAAGCAAATAAAAGCGATTTTTAAAAACTGAAGGCCCATACAGCAGCTGGCTTAGCCCTTTCCCCGGCTCAGACCATGCGGTCGTACTGATAAATACCTGCTCCAATCATTATAGGTGAAGACGTGCAAGTAACCAAAGCAAAATGGTGTCAGCAAATGAAAAGCTAACTTGTAAATACGCTTTGCGCTTAGGCAGCTTCTGTTTTTTCAGTGCTCAGATGGCTCCATGCACACTGGCTGGGGAGAGGATGGGCCCGAGGAGAGGAGCCGAGCGGCTACAGCCCCACGAGCAGCGTAGCGGGGCGAGGAGGTGGCCGTGGGTCTACGACCATCTGTCCAGGTGTGGAAGGGGGTCCTTCCATCCTGATGGAGGGTCTGCAGCTGTGGCTTAAGATACCCTAAGTCTCCTGTCCCTTTTATTTTCATGTTCCCTGTCTTCCTTAAAGCCACCCTGCTCTGGGTGGGATCGCGTCCTCGGCAGGAGCCGGGTGGCATCACGGGCATTGCCACCCGCCGGCCCCGCACACCCCCAGCGCCCAGTGGGGAGCAAGAGGAGGGGCCTGGAGGGAAAAGAAAACATTTTCAGCAAGAACTAGAAGTGTAGAAGTGACAATGAGGGCTGCTGAGCTCTTGGTCAAGGGAAAGCAAGTCTGGATGCTCTTCAAGAAAGGATTTTCTGCCCTTTTGCTTACACAAAGCACTACTTGACCGTGATAGTTTTCTGAACAGCCAACTAAAAGCAAAGCTGAACTCTCAACTGTAGCCGAGCACTTTAATTGCTTCCACTTGATCTCATAGAGCCTTGGCCATTCACAGACGCGAGCTGCCAACCACCGGCCGAGTCCATCCCCGCCAGCTGCGCGGGTCCTGAGCTGCTGTCTCTTGCGGTGTTTGGAGAATGGTCCTGCGAGACTCCATCTGTCTTCTGTCCTCACATGCAGAGCACCAAGACACACGGCATGGAGGACCTTCTCATTACAGGTGCACCGCCAGCTACCGTAGAGGCCTACCAAAGGGATCCATCTGCTGGGATACACCGATAAACCAGACCGGTTGGACCCAGGCTGCTGCCTTGTCAGAAGGGATCACAATCCCAGCGGAGAGCAGCAGTGTTGATGCCCGGGGCTGAGCGTCCTCTTCCCTGCCACAGCCATTGGCGACCATCGCATCTCCAAAACAGCATCTGGTTCTCTCTCTCTGCACGCAGAGCGGCGTTATTACATTAGCAAGAGGTCAGCGTAGTCCCACCGGGGAATTCAGCCCATGCTGATGGTGAAACCTCTCGGGGGGTTGTTTTGCTGCCCAGTCCGACTGCTCTGCCCTCTCCTCGCCACCTCCCTCCCACCCCACAGCCCAGGAGGGCAACATTCCCCCACCACGCTCAGCCAGGCAAAGCTGAGCCGAGCTCCAGCAGCTGCAGGAATGATCATGCTAGTTCTGGTGTCCAGAAAGAGGTGTAATCCTCAGTCGCAGAGTGAAAAATCTCTTTGGAGGGAAGGTAGAGTCAAGCTTTTGACTTTCAGACAACGCTACAGCTCATTTGCAAGCCTCCATCTCCCAAAACACCATCTCCTCCAACTCAGCAAGGGCACAGACCTTCCAAAACAAAGCCTCTGGAGATTATATCTTTGCAAGCAGGAGAAATGCGTCACCAAATCCCAGCCCCATGTCCCACGCTACAGAGGATGGCGTGCCATGCCCCGCTGTGCCGGGGACGCTGCCGGGGTCGGGGTGCTGCTGCCTACGGCCTGGGGAGGGACCCCACTGCTGCTGCAGTGGTGACCGATGCATCTGCAGAAATAGAGCGGCACGGCGTGCCACCGGCTCTGCCGGCGCGGCCCTGGATGGGGTGGGGGGGCTCAGGCTGTCACCCGCTGCCAGGACAGGCGGCAGGGGAAGAGAGGGGCCGGGTCTCCAATCCTGGAGATGGTGGTGAGGACAGAAACCCAAGTCGGTGGCATCAGGGGCGTCTGGCGTCTGCAATGCCTGGCAAAACACTCAGATGATTTTTTGGGGGGAGGATCTAAGAGATATGAAAATGCCCTGCGTCCTCTCCTCCCTCTCCCTGCAGACCAGGGGCTGGCTGCCCTCTAAAACCAGCTGAGCAGGGCCTTACGCCCGTTACCGAAAGTGGGGGGATTAACCACAGGGCAGATCCCTGGCTGGGCTTCCAACAAGCTCCACGATGGCTCAGTTGGGGAGGGATAAATAAGGAGGTGGTAGAGAAACCACTGGCCCACGGACCTGCACCGTGGCACATCCCCACGGCTCTGCATGTCCCCAGCTTCCCAACCTGCTTGGGAGCAAGAGGTGACTGAAGGAGTGAGTGTTTTTAACGCTGTTTGCCAGGGGCTGTGAATAGCCAGCGCAGCCCAAAGCTACGCGCCATGTGCTATTCACAACAGCCGAAAGCCAGGCTGCAAAACCTGGCTGGCAATGGAGGAATTAATTAAGATGATATTGGGAATTAGAGAATGCGACAAAAGCCTTTCCATCGGGCTCCTCTGCCCCCATGGGAAGGTATTTGAAATCTCTTCTTGCCTCTTGCAAGGACCATCCAGTTGTACGTGCAGAAAAAATCCCGGTCAGAGCACTCGGGCTGGTCCTGCTTCCCCCAACCCTGGGGAGAGCTCGGCGGCTTCGAGAAGAAGTGTTCCCAAGTCATGCTCCCTTTTCCCAACGCGGCTTGGGCTCCTCTGGGATCTTTCCTAGCGCCAAAAATCGCCCGCAGCCCCGCGAGGGCTCCCCTGGAAACAGCAGCTCTCGGGGCGGGGGTCGCCTGTGCTTTGAGATGGAGGGATGGAGGGATGCCCGCGGCCGGAGGCTTGGAGGAGCGCTGAGCTCGGAGGGCGTCCTTAGCTCCCCATGTCCCAGAGACCACCAAGGTCAGCGTGTCCTGGAGACCACCAAGGGGGAGAGGGAAAGGAGAAGCAGTCTGCACCCACGCCACCTCCTTCTCTTGCCCCCCGCCTCGGTTTTGCCTTAAATACCAGAATCTTAATTTAAAAGCCTTAAATAATGCCTTAAAAGACTAGCTCTAATTACTAAAAAAAATATTTTAAAAATTGTGATTATTGAGCTGACGTAGGATAGCTCTGGGAACAGGGCAGGTTTTCACAAGCCATCCCACCATGACAAGCTGAGGGCAGGGAGACGGGCAGCCTGCCCTGAAAAGTACGGCTTTGCTTAGTTCAAAATATCTTTTTTCCCTACCTAATGTGAACTGCAATTAAAACTGTTTTCCTCGTCGCCATGGAAACGGTTTGGGTTTAAAGGATGCTGCGGCAGGAGGCTGAGCAGCGCAGGGACCACGTGGGGACGAACGCCCATGGATGGGGACGGGGCTGGGCCGCTGGAGGGAAGCAATCGAGGACTGATTTATGGTTTGACGAGATCCGAATGCTTACACCGCTGTAAATCCTAAGCAATGCCTCTGGTTTTCTACCACTGCAACTGAGACTGGAATTTGATCTGCCATTAATTCCTTGCCAGCGCCTTGGTGCGGATGGTGTTACACTACAGATACCAGTTAGGCTTCACAGGGTCGCCAGCTCTCCCTTTTGCCACAAGTATCAGGATTTTTTCCTATCCTCCCCAAATCCCTTGCTTCAGAAGCGGGGGGGGAAACACCCACGAGGCTTTCCTTTTGGTTTGTAAATTAAAAGAAAAAATTGATTTCTTCCTCTGCAAGGTTGCAGGGCGAGCCTGGAGACATAGGGGTATGCAGAAGGGACCAGGCAACCTGAAGATAGTAGATAATGAGATAATAAGATAATGGATCAATCTGTTTTCTATAAGATAATGGGTAATAACCTGAAGACACGCTGTGAGTGCATTCACCGCCGTGAGAGCAGCCTCGCAGCAGGGGTAGGAGCGGGGCAGGGTACCAGCCGCACCGGGAGCTGGCAGCATCGGCACATTTCTGGATCCGGCTGCCAGACCGGCAGGCAAAACGTCACGTCGGTGAGCTCCTTCCCCACAGGATGCCCACGGCGATGGGAAAGCATTCCCTAGAGATTTTTAGGCGTGCCACGGGGTGGATATATTTGGGATGAAGGCTCCTGGCTCGGCTGGAGTGACACCCGCAGCTGCGGCAGCGCCCAGCACAGCGAGCATCCTCCCGTCCTGCTCCCTGCTGCCCGATGCACCAACGCCGTGCAAAAACTGCTGTGCCAAGCTGTCCCCCGGCTACGGCCCGCTGGCGAGCTAAAGCCGTGCAGCAAAAATATCTATAAGTCATCAGCTCCTGCTGATGCATTCGTGGGTGAGCAGCCGGCAGCCTGATCCCTCTAGCAGCTCCGGCTCTGCCAGCAGCGCTCCGCCTCCCCAAAATAGCTGCCCCGAGGGAGACCACAGCTAATCCCCTGGCTCAATCACCACGCCGATGAATCTGGACCTGGAATCAAAACAGGCAAGTTGATCTTTGGGATAATTAGTCATGCACAGCTGAGCTCCCGGTCAGAGCAGCTCGACCACCACCATGAAGCAGAGGAGACCATGAAGCAGCTCCAGCTTGAAATGCCCTGCATGCCCTGGAAAACACAACATCAGGGTGCTTGGTCTAAATTGCTCTCAGGCCAGGGATCCATGGAGCAATGCCGCGGCGGGGCCGGAGAGACTGGCTTGCGGCACGTCAGCAGCTGACCCAGTAGGCACCGGCACGCACGGCTCCAGCAGGAGCATCCGAGGCCACACCGGAGTGTTCGTCCTTTGGGGAGGAAGAGAGGGAAGGAAACCAGATGCCCCAAGGGAAAACACCTCTCAGAGCAGTCCTTCTCCCTTCCCAGGAGACAGCGTTCACGGCCAACTCCTGGACCTAATTATTGTGTTAAAAACCACCTGGCATCCCATTCCTGAAGTGTGTAACGGCTCACACAAGTTCCCCTGGTACCTGATTTTGCATATCAAAAACCATCGACTTTCCCCAAATAAGCACGGCTAAGAAAGCCAGCAGAGCTCAACGGTGTTGGACAAAACTTCTCAGAGAGTTGGTGCTTGTTCACATGGTCCAAGCCCAACCTCAGCAAACACTCCTGGTCCAGAGAGACCCCTCCGTTACACCTGAACGCAGCGGTACCCGTGATGCAAGATTAATACTTCTGAGGGTAAGATGGGAGGATAATCTGCAGCCTATAAATAGGACCAATAAACCACAATTACAAACTCTGCTGAGACAATTCATTTATCCAGATGTTCCCATCATGCCATTCTCAATTGAGCAGTAAATGATGGGCCTAACGGGCATTTCTCCGCTAAATGCCGCATATGAGAAATCACAGCTCCAAACCCGATGCTGCTGGTGGTACGATGGTGATGGGACCTGTCAGAGGCAAAACCTTCAAATATTTCTCATTCTCATTTCTGGACAGGTTTCAAGCATCAAAATTCCTCGGTTTGGGGTAAGATATGGAGAAGAGATGAGGCTCTAGGCAGGTGTTTGATTTCCATTTCTTTGTCTCACACCTGGAAGAAGTCAAGTCCTTCCCTCTAAAGCTGGAGGGAGAACCAACCAACCGACCCTCCCTATGCCACCCCCCTGCTCGCTCCTGCTGTGACACCTCCTAACAGTACTTCTTCTCCTAAAAGGGGATGGTGGGTCCCATGCACACCCAAGGGAGCAGGGGTGTCAAGCGAGGTGGCCACCCAAAACCCATATCCTTGCAGAGCAACTTATTTACAGCAGCAGCTGAGCTATTTCCACCTGATTTTTCCCAGTGTCCTGAGGGCACAGGAGGTTCAGAGGAATGTCATCTCTTAAATAACCACAGCCTTGTGTTTGCACGGAGCAAATGGACTTACACTGCAAGTTTATCAACATTTCCTTCAAGTGCCTCAAGGATAACAAGTTTAGTAGAAGCTGTTTAGAAGAAAAACAGGATGTCGGAGATAAAGAACAAGGTCTTTAATACACCTCCGCTTCCCGTGCAATGGCTTCGCCGAAGGTCTGGAGGAGGAGATGGATTGCATCTCATCAAGCTTGCAGATAGCACCGAACCAGGACCAAAAGCAAAGTCCTGCCCCGGGACACACTCAGCCCCTGCACAGGGACAGCCTGGGTTGGGGACAGCGCTGCTGGGAAGGTCCCAGGGGTGGGAGCTCACCGCCAGCGCAGCCGGGAGACCCAGGGAGGTGGTCATCCCCTTCTCCCACCACTCACCGCATCTGGACCACATCTGGATGCTGCCTCCAAAGGCAGCGACAGAGGGGGACAGGTCCCGCGGAGACCCCCACGGCGGCTGGGGGCTGGAGCAAGCATTTTTGAGGACTGGATGAGGTTTCTCAGAACCAGAAAACCTCCCACAGTCTTTCCACTCTCTTTTCTTCCCCTCCATTTTGTCACCGATAAAGGGGAAGAAAGACCCAAGCTGTCCTTTTCAAAAGCTATCTATCTATCTATCTATGTTTACATACACAAACATATATAGAGATTTTAATGTGGCACAGAAGAAAGGGGCATGAAGCAGGAAATCAACCAAAATCTTACAAAAACGCTAATTTTTGTGCAAAACATTCATGGCACATGGCAACATCTGCTCGCCATTTCCAACTGACCTCAATCCCCACCTTGTGTCGCAAGAGCTCGTTTCTGTCCGCTGCTTCGTTTTCCCGGAGAAAGGCACAACAATGCTGTATGATGCAGAAAGCCAGCTCAGAGTGGAAAACAGGTTTTTATTTTCTCTTTTTCATGCCCTCCTACCAATACATGGATATCCCTGACTGGTCTTTGCAAGTTTAATCAAAACTGTCTCACCAGGAGAACGATTTACGCCATGGCGGTGCTGAAAAATTCAGCTCTGCTGATTATCAATAGGAAAGAGCTAATCCAAAGAAAGCGTTGTTGTTCAGGTGATTTGCAATAATAAAACCACCAAAAGAAATGCCAAAAAGGCCAAAAAAAACCCCCCACAGAGACGCATGTTCCCCATATGCAACATCCCTCCTCTTCCTAATGCTGCTGCATTAAGTAGGGTTCCCTTATCACCCTCATTATCCCCCCAAGGATGTCGCCGAGCGCTCCACCAGGAAAGCAGACCACATCTCCAGTTCTCCTAAGTCATAAATCACCGCTAATTCCCTGACACTGATTACAAACAGGAGGCTTAGCAGAAGACTGCCATGCCGTACCATGCCAGCCTCTCCTGCTAGTTGCTAAGAAAAATCAACACGCAACTTTTGGAAGTAGAGCAGGTCCAGTGGGACAGCCTGGGATTTTCTCATTGGGTCTGAGAGCGTCTCAGTGGATTGTGAGGTTTTCAAGCTGCGTTAAGGGCATTTTGGACTGTCTGGAGAACCTGAGTGCTGAGAAAAAAGAAAAATCTCATGGAAAATATGTCCATCAAGCAGTGAGTCACCAGCAGAGGTAATGGAACCGTGACTGGGACGCCAATCTACTGCCTATTAACACATCAACACCCAGCATGTAGCAGACAGTGGAGTGTGTAGTTTCTTCATACATACATAACTATATTGAGCAAGACCGCCAACCTGATTTCCAAACACTGCTTAGGTTGGGCTCCTTGAAAGCCCATTTAATCACAGAATGGTTGAGGTCGTAGAGAACCTCTGGAGGTCCACCTCATCTTGTCCAATCGCCTCTGCTCAAGCAGGGCCACCTGCAGTTGGTTGCTCATGACCATGTCCAGATGGCTTTTGAATATCTCCAAGGATAGAGATTCCACAACCTCTCTGGGTGACCTGTGCCAGTGCTTGGTCACCCTCACAGTGCAAAAGTGTTTCCTGATGTTCAGAAGGAACCTCCTGTGCTTCAGTTTGTCCCCATTGCCCCTGGTCCTGTCGCTGGGCACTGAGAAGAACCTGGTTCCGTCCTCTTTGCACCCTCCCTTCAGATATTTATCTACCATAATAAGATCCCCCCGAGCCTTCTCCAGGCTGAACAGCCCCAGCTCTCTCAGCCTTTTCTCATAGGAGAGGTGCTCCAGACTATTCACCACCTTCACGGCCCTTTGTTGGACTCTCTCCAGTATGTCCAAGTCCCTCTCGCACTGGGGAGCCCAGAACTGGACCCAGCACTCCAGGGGTGGCCTCACCAGTGCTGAGTGCTCCCTCGACCTGCTGGGAACACTCCTTCTAACGCAGCCCCGGACACCATTCACCTGCTTTGCTGCAAGGGCACATTTCTGGCTCACGGTCAACTTGTTGTCCACCGGGACCCCCAGGTCCTTTTCGGACAAGTTGCTTTCCAGCTGGATGGTCCCCAGCATGTCCTGGTGCCTGGGGCTGTTCCTCCCCAGGTGCAGGACTCTGCACTTCTCCTTGTTGAACTTCATGAGGTTCCCATCGGCCCATTTCTCCAGCCTCTCGAGGTCCCTCTGGATGGCAGCATGACCCTCTGGCATGGCCCCCACTCCTCCCAGTCTGGTGTCATCTGCGAACTTGCTGAGGGTACACTGTGCCCCATCACCCAGACCATTAATGAAGAGGTTAAGCAGGACTGGACCCAGCATTGACCCCTGGGGTACACTGCTGTTTGCTGGCCTCCAACTAGTCTTTGTCCAACGATCACCACCCTCTGGACCTGGCCATTCAGCCTGTTTTCAACCCACCTCGCTGTCTGCTCATCCAGCCCACACTTCATCAGCTTGTCTGTGAGGATCTTAGGGGAGACGGTGTCAAAAGCCTCACTGAGGTCCAGGTAGACAACCTCCACCGCTCTTCCCTCCAAGCCCACCTCGTGGCCCCCCTCCACAAGCGACTGGGATGGGGAAGCCCCTTCAGCTGGACCCAGCAGGGATGGAGCCAAGGGCAGCATCAGCACTTGCAAAGTGGAGTGAAATGGCACATTTGTTCCCCTCCATGAACTAAAACCCACCACTTGACCTCCTTACACCCCAAAATCAAAGATGGGCGCAGGCGGTCCCAGGATGCCGGGAAGGAAGGGACGAGCAGAGGGACCTCACTTACCCCACGGTCTCATCCCAGTCGCACCAGAGCCGCTGCCCGATGCCCTCCATGCTGAGCTGGAACTGCTTCAGGCAGTAGTGCCGGATCATCCAGCCGTAGTCCGCCTCCTGGCACGCCGTCGCCGCGATGAAGTGATGGGCTGGAAGACAGGGAAGGGGTGAGCGGGGTTAGGCTCTGTTGTGGCCGGTCATGGCCTCTTGCCCCGCACCCCGCGGTCCCCCCGCAGCTTTTCACGCAGACGGCACCTGCCAAAGCACAGTGGACGTCACAGCAACCCCGCTCTCAACCAGCTTCTTCAAAACCTCCTTCTCAGGGTTTTAATTCCCTCTTCACATCCCTCTGACCCTGCAGCATCATCCTCCATTACCCTCCCAAGTGCCTGACGCTAGGTAAATCAATTATTCAAAATATGTCAGGTAAGTCATAAATAAGTAAGGACGCAGATTTGTTCTCTGCTGATCACTTGACACACATCTTTGGACTTTAAATTCCCAGTTTTGCGGTTTACAAAAAGAGTAAAAGTGAACAACCCCACGGTTCCCAGCCAGATTCCTGCTGCTGCTGAGCAAAGGACCCCTTAAAAATTATCTGCACGGTGCCACACTTGGAAACAAATATCCATCTCTGATGGAGCGCAGGGACAAGCGCGGTGAAATTCAGCTCTGGCTGCACGGTGCTGATTTAATTCACCTCTGGGTACGCGTCCCTGCTACACGGTGCCTTCTGGTTTGGGACCAGAGAAGGAAGAGATGTTGCTTACTTCCCTACAAGTTTGTGCACAATTAGTGCAATGTTGCTAGTGAGTGGAAAGGAAAAAGGACAGTAACACTACAAAGGGAAGAGGGAGCAGGCTCGAAGAAAAAAACCTTCAGAGGAATGATTTACCGAGCCTGGATATATATAATATCTTCCCCTTGGTCCCAAAGTGCCAGCTAGTGCCTTTGCAGCTCCTGGAGTACACTGCAGGCAGGCATTTCATACCAGCTCTATTTTTTGCTACGCTTGAATAACTCCATGCAAAAGAGTGGGGCTTTATTTTTATTTTTATCTTATTTTTTTAATAAAACAGAATTTAGCTACTTATTTAGTGGTCTGCATATGAAAGCCATGAGATATCACCAGCGGCTCCTAACCGGGAGATGCCCTCCGTGAGCAGTCCCTCTGCAGCCCCCAAATCCTTGGAGCACTTAGGTACCAGCATCCTATAGCATTGGATGGGAACTCAGGACCCGCTGGGGGCTTTGGGAGGCGAGGGACCCCCCGACCCTTGGGTGAGGGTTTCTGGATGGCTGCAGGGCTCCCACGCTGCTTCCCACCACGGCAGCCACTTTGGTCCAATTGGAGATAAGACAACGTGAGTTATCAAGCCATGGAAAGGGAGTTAAGGAGCATGAAACCCTCACTGTTACAATAATAAAACTGTTTATCATAATCTAAAGCTCTCCCCAACTAATACCGCCCAGGGACTCACCCTACAGCACCTGCGCAACAGACTTCAGCCCTGCTCTGAAATGGGAAGGTTTGGGATGCTGAAGCAAAGCACCGAGTGAGGAGGAGAAGGAGGAGGAGGAGGAGGAGGGAAGGTGCAATAATTTTACGTGCTAGCTGGACTGCAAATCTTTGTCTGGGCAGGCTCAGGGATGATTGATGGCTGGGAGGCTTTTCTCCCCTTCCCCTCCCTTCAAATCTGGATAAATCAAGTGAACAAGTGACGTGGCTGAGCGAGCACCAGCATCCAAGGGAGGTCGGTGCCACCCCGAGGGGTCACCCCTCGGTGAAGACCGTGCACCAGACGGCGAAGGACAACCACCCTGCAAACATTAGGCCCATCATGCGGCCGGACAAACAGCTTGCAGAGAAAATGCCGCTGGGGAACGCATGGAGTGGGGAGCAGGAGAGAGCTGCCTAAGGGGAGAAAGGAGAGCAGGGGAGGCTAACAGGTTAAAAAGCAGCCGGATGAGCGGCCGAGGGGATAGAGGAGCAAAGGAGGAAACAGAGCCAGGCAGAAATGAGAGAGACACAAAAAGCGCGGAGAGAAATTGAGGAAGACAAAGCTGCTTTAAGAAATTCAACAACGATACAGCACGAGAAGAAAGGGAAGCAGAAGTTAACTGAGCATGGCCAGGCTGCCCTTCGCCTGGCTTCGCTCCTCCCCACTCCCAATTAGCACGGATGAGCCTAGAGGCAAGTCATCACTTTTACCACAAAAAAAACTATCCTGAGAGATGCCCAAACATTTCCCGATGACCACACAGCTGCTCCTGCAGAATGGACCTAGAGGAAAAGACCTTAGCAGGCAGCTCCACCTTGGGTGGAGAGAGGATGAACTCCACGTAAACCATGGGGATGAAGCAACCAAGAACCGCAAACTGGCTGCGACGCCTGCTTGAGTAGCTGCAAGCTATGTATATCTGGTAGCCAGCATGAAAATGAGCCCTACTATTAAAAGAAAAAGAAAAAAACAACCCAAACCAAGTGAAAACAAAAACCCAGGGAGCTTTAAGCACTTGCCAATCAAAGCAGCTCAAAAGACACGGCTGGCCGTGGCCGTGGGCTGCGTACAGGTGTGGGCAGCCAGGAGAGAGCCAGCGCCCAGGCTTCGTCATCCCCGAGCGCACGACTCGTACGCTTGCACTTTGTTCCTGCCTCTTGTCTCAGCTCTGAAGGTCCTTCGCAGGCACGGCACCGCCTTTCTTTCCCCCGTCGGCAGCTCTTCGCAATGTTCTCCAGGAGCTCTGCCTTCCCCATGAGGACTTGCCTTCTGCAGCGGTGAACATTGCAGATGCCGACAGCCAAGGCTTGGCTTGGTAACCCCAAGGAGCGGTGCAGAGACCGTGCTCCTGGAAGACGTCTCGCCCACCGCATCTCCCATACCTACACGTGGGGTCTGTCTGCAAATTCTTTTCCCCGGGGGACTGGGCAACCCAAACTCATCAGCCAGCGACTGAGACATTTGACGAGGACACTTGACTTTTAACATCATCATGAAGGGCTCTTTTATATGTCAGAGGCAAAGAGCATCTAAGAGGAGCAGGGCTCAACAGAGCCCATTGTGTAAATGCTGCGAGGATGGAGCTGGGCACAGCAAGGCCAAAAAGTTCTTTTGTTTGCAGCTGGCCGGGGAGAATTGGCTTTAGCTTTAAATGCACATTTTAAGGTCAAAGTGAGGAGAAGCTCCTTCCATGTTTCCATATGGTCCCCACCTAAACCAATGGATATTTCCCTGCTGCTTTCTGGATTTTCCCCAAACTCACGTTTATTGACCCGTCAGGCTGGGACGGGCTCAGGGTTTGTAACAACACAGGAAAAAAAACGCTGGGAGGGATTCTTCTATCTCCTGGCTCTCATTCCAGAAGGTTTTCCTTCCCCCCTCAGCCCTGCTGATGGAGGCGGCGTAAGTCAGCTGCAGTGAGCTGGAAATAACCGAGCTCCGGAGCGGTCACATCTCTGTACTTAGCAGCACCCATTTGTGAAGGCTGTAAGTAGCTGCTGAATAAATGAGCTCCAAAACCCGACTATACCGAGGCTGAGCGGTCTCCAAGAGCTCCCTTCTCACGTGCCCCCGGTGCTCCCATCCCCTTGGGAAAAATGGCACTGGGAGCTGCGGGAACGCAGCGGTCCCCTGGGAACATACCTCCAAAGCCCCGCTTGGTCTTTAGGTGCCGCCTAGACGGGGGTTATCTCCGTCTTCCCACGTCTCCCCAGCCAGTGCATCCATATAGGTGATACCACTGCGAGCCGTCCAAAATTCATCCTTGCAGCATGCGTGCGCGCTGCCTTCTGCCTGCAAAGACGTCTTCTGCTGGAAGGCGGCACCATCCGATGTGGCACCATCTCAGCACAAGGACCTGCGCGACTGTTGATGAACGCCCTTCCCTGCCAAGAGGAGCCCTGATTGCCTGTTGAAAGACATAACTTTAAGGATCCTTAATTTGCCTCTGGATCATCGGAGAGCAGCGGTGAGGAAGTGATTGGAGGGAAGGCTTTTTCAGGCATCCCAGATCCTCTTGATTGTCCGGGGATTGATGTCCTGGAGAGTCCCAGTGAACGTCTACCAGCGTTCAGCTTACTAAGAGTTAGCTGCAAAAAACCCGTTGCTCATGTATTTCAGCAGAAAAACAGTGTTGGCCCCGAATTGTTACAAAAACATCAGGAAAATAACTGGACTTTCTTACGTTGCACTTCTTACGGGTGGAGTCTGGGCCAAGAGCTCTGGGCTCACAGCTCCAGAAAACAACTTGGTGGACAAACACCACCTCCTCCTTCTCCTCCTGCCACCGCTGCAGCCCGCACGCTTGCCATGGTGACGGTTCACCGGCAGAAAGCCCTGAGCTTTCTCTGCAAGAAAAGTTTTGCATTTCACATCACCGTCCCCTCTGTGTAATTCTTTGGTCTCTGGCCATTTTCTCCTCAGTTTTCTGGGGCTTCCTGGGCTCGTCTTGCTGGGACGTGTGGCCAACCCCAGGGGAAGGCAGAGGCAGGGAGGACGGCGGAGCCTGAGAACAGACGAGCATTCCAGGCTGGCGTGGCGCAGGAGGTCAAAGCCATGCCAGCGCTGACGGACCCGGTTCCCAGGCATCACGATGAAGACTGTTGGCATTTTTTGCAAGCCTCGCCGCCCTGGGCCTCTGCCGTTTGACCTCTGGATGCTGCCCATGACGGGTGCGCGCTGGAAATATACGGAGAGTTCGGGGCAGCGAGTCCCAAGTAAGGCAGTCTCATTTTTGGGGAGATCCTACCAAGGTGGACTCACACGCCACATCCTTCCGAGCTTGCTGGGTTTCTCCAGACGTAGCCGGGGCAGCTCCAGGCCATCGGCCATGTGGCTCCTGCAGGTGAAGGCTCCTCACCCAGCACCTGGACTGTACCCCCCGTTTGCAGTCTCATCCAAGAAGGAAGCCCTTGATGGAGGCTCTTATATAGGATGGGAACTAGCGACACCCTAATTTGTGAACCCTTTCAGTGGCACCCACTGGGTGCTGTTGGAGGGGCTGCCAGACCCACCCAGCACGGCCGTGGCTCACTGCTATTCAGCAAACGGGGGAGCTTGACTCCCCCAAGCCCACGACACCCCTTGATGGCGCTGGATGAAGGATGAAACTATTTGACTACACGTGCAGAGTAGTCACCCGACCATCCTGGCTACGGCTGGACCAGCAAGGTTTTTTTTGGTGGAAACCATTCAGGGCTTCATAGCAAAGAGCAGAAAATAGCCAGTTATTCATCTAAAAGTTTAGAGGTCTCATTAAACCCCAAAAGATAATTACAAAGTGACACTCACAGCAGGGCTGGCAATGAACAAGCCACACGCAGCTAAACCCAAGCACCAGCAAAGCTCTGGGCTCAAAGAACAAACATCCCAATTATCTTCTTCTGGGCTTCTCCCAAATGCTGTGATCCCTCCTGTGAAATGATTAGCGCTCTCAACAAGCCCAAGATGAAAACAGCCTGTTTTCCCCTCCTTTTTGGTGTGGTTGGTTGTTTTGTTTCATTGAGAACAAGCCTCGTGGTTTGGACCCGGTTGCAAAGTAAAACCCAACAAGAGCTGGAGCTTATTTGCTGGAGCAAAGGCTGCCTTTGCCACGTCCCCATGCGGCAGCACGAATCCTGCCCTGGCAGGTACAAACCTGTGAGATTAAACCAGGTAAAGCCCGGCCGGACAGACGTGCCGCCAAACCGGGTACTCACCAGCTGGGAGCAACGCCGGGAAGGAGTCGGTCACTTGTGGCTAACCCCAAACCTGACTTTGATCCACTCTCTCGTGGCCAACGTCCCCCGGCCACCTCCGACTCACAGCTGTCCCTGCCGGGCCACTCGCCCTGGTGACAAAAACCTCCGGTGGGGACCACAGCCCCGTGTCCCCGCTAACGGCACCGCATGGCTCCGGGAGAGCAGGTTTTTGAGCGGGGGGATTTTGCAGGCACAGCCCAGGGAAGCCTTGAAAGCCACTCTGTACACAGGGAGCACACGTTCATTAGCCCCAGGCTGCCTCATTTCGTTTTTTCAACCCTTCCCTTCGTGTTGGGACCCACATTTACAAACGGACCCGCTGAGCCGGTCCTCACCGAGTGCATTTTCCAACCTTAATGATTCTATGATTCTGTGATTTCTCAGCATCTTCGCTTTCACTCAGCAGAGCCACCACGTCCGCTCCTAATTAGTAACTCAACATAATTAAGTTCCAGTTTTCATCTTAAGCCTGGTGCCCTGCCATAGGGGCTTGGGAACATCCCCGGCTCGTGCTGGAGCGAGTCCCCTCCTGGCACCCTGGTGCTCTGCCCAGATTGAAGCACGAAGCCGAAGGAAGGATCAGACCCAGCCCAAAACTTCTCATCCAAAATACTCGTGGGAGAGTGGGGAGAGGACATGGAGGCAGGAGGCAGAAGATGAGCGTGAAAAACATCTCGGTTTGCTGCCAAAAAATGGAAAACTTCGGAGGGGTTTTGCTTTGTTGACTCGAAGCCAACAAACCAGCCCCGCTGGAGGCAGCAGATGGTTTCGCGGGGACGGAGCAAGTGCTCGCAGGACTAAAAATAAACCCGCCGCTCCCAGCAGTGCTCGCACGTAAAGGGCCGGGCTGGGCTCCGGCTGGTGCCCGCAAACTGCCAACGTGGGAACTGGTGGCATCCCTGCAAACCTGCCGCCCCGGGGACATCCCTGACCGCCTGCCTGTACCTATCCACACCTTCTCCTACGCCTGATTTTGTGCTCCCCAGACAGAGCCGGATTTGGCACGGGGGGCATTTCCAGCCTGCCGCTTTGTACGTCGCCTCTGGCCCCTGTGGTGGTATTAGAAGGTCAGATGTTTTCTCCAAAAAGCAGGCTGAGCCCCAACAGAGGTACAAGCCCGGTGCTGGGGACCAACCTCCTCTGCAGCTCACCCATCCAAGGAGCACCAGGCTCTGAAGACCCCCATGGAGCACAGCGCCGGATAGGGCTTAAAAAACCAAACCACTGTGTAAGCCAGCAGGAAGCTCAGGTCTTGCGCAAGAAACCTCACGCCAAGAAACACGAGAGAGAGAGGGGAAGTCACCCACGCCAGCTGGGGAGAAGGAGGAAGAAAGGCACAATTGCCCCTTCCAGCATCCGCAGCCCTGGAACGCCTGGGAAGAGTCCGGCACCTTCTGCTTAAAAATACACCTGCCGCCGGGGCTGCTTCGGGCAGCTGCCAGCTCAGCGAGGGCTTCAGAGCTTCCAAACGCTCCCTTGGTTCAGTAGGGAAAAAAAGAAGCTGGTGCTTAGCAAACGCGTAACCCCCTTCGGCTGGAGCTGGGTGGGCAGAAAAATGTAGACGTTGGTGTTGGGGAACGACAGGGTAGCGGGCTCGACACTATTTATTTCTCTAACAGAAAGGAGGGAGCCATCCGCTAACTCCTCTGCTTGCTGACAGCCTGGGATGTGCCCCCGCAGTCAAACGAAACCTCCGAGCCCTAGCAGGGGATGCTATTTCTGTCCCCATTTTGCACGGGGAATGTATTTTTAAAGCCTCTCCTCCTTGCCCAGCTGGGTCAGGCCCCGAGCTGCTGGGATCTGGCAGCGGTTCCTGGGGCTGTCAGGGCCGTGCAGCGGCTTGGGAACAGCAAGATGGATGGAGGCACCCACACTCTGCAGGCGATCGTGCGGGGGACAGAGACCCGTCCCCTCCTCAAGCAGCCTGCCTGAGCCCCACCACCAGCACTGGATGATCCCATCCCATCCCCATCCCTTCCCGTGAAGGCTGAGCCCAACACCTCCCCAGCAGGTCCTCTGGTCCCCTCCTCCCTTCCAAGCTTGGCAATATTTCATCTCCAGCATCTTTCCCTCTCGCTACCAGCCCGCTGTGGAGGGAGACCTGAGTATCCTCTTCGTGGTGATTTCTGAGCCTGGGTTAGAGAAGCGTTGTGTTACGGCTCAGGACACCTTTTCCTTCCGAGCCCAGCAAAGGTGGTGGGAGGAGAGCAGGGCACAGCCCCCCTGCTCAAGGCGCTCTCCTGCCCCGAGAAACAGCTTTTAACTCAAGGCACCTCCCTTTCCTCAACGGCAGGCGAGGACCATCATCTCGGTCTCTTCTGTAAAGCACTTGGAGATGCAAAAAAGCCGTAACTGTTATTTAATAGGCAGAAAAGGGGCCCACAGCCACCTACTCACCAAGCCTGCAGCTGCCAGAGCTACCCTGCCACCACCTCCGACCACATAAATTTGGCCAAGGAAAATGGATGATATGTAGGACTTCGAGCATCTCAAAACCTTCATTTATTAATCCACATTTGGATGAGCTGCTGCTGCTTTCACCACAGCAAAGCACCAGGCTCCCCGCATCCAGTTTAGGGACCTGAAAAATAAGCAGAGGTGTTCTAAGTCCTCACAAAGATGCTCCTATTTCCCTATCGCCGCAGGGATGCAGGTGCTTGGCAGGCGGTAGATAAGCCCATGGGAAGAGCCTGTCCCCCTCCCCAGCAACCCACCGTCACGCAGCCGGAGTCAGGCTCGGGGACGTCAGGACAAGGAGGGACTCATTGGCCACCCAAAGCAGTCACCCACCACCTTGTTTAATGTGAGAAGGGCATTTCTCATCCCAGCGGCATTAATTCAGAGACCTGCTCTGTCCCAAACCCGCTCCCTGACGCTTCCGGAGCATCCTCGGGTCTCAAAAGCAGGCAGCCTCTGCCTCCCCTGCCTGCTGCGCGCTTGTTCGCTCGGCGTGTTGTGACACTGTCCCTCAATCTGCAGGATTTTCCTTCCCAACGTAGCCATTCAGGATGTAAATTAAGAGGGAATTAGTGGGATTCGGGTGTTTTCATGGGCTGAAAGGGAGCGAGGATTTTTCAACACGCCGCTGAGTCACTGCACAGCGAGGATTTCAGAGGCAGAGCAGATGCTGGGAGGTGGGGGGAACATCTGCCCGTTCTCCCAGCACCTGGAAAGGCTGATCCCAGGGTGTCTTGGACACGCTGCCACCGCTCGCTTTGGAGAAGAGAAGGAGCATCTCCCCCTTCCCTGCCTCCCCTCTGCCCCGGGGGGCTGCAGATGGAGCAGCAGAAGGAAACTACCCGGTTCCTCCTTGAGCGGAGCGGTCTGAAGCACGGCAGGGATGCGGCTACAAAGCATGGCCGGAGCTCCCCAGCGAGGTCTGCAGGTGGAGGCTCAGCCCATATTTTACCTGTCCCACAGCTTCACTGCCGTGAAGCCACAAAAGCTTTCAAAGGACTCGAGGATTCGGGAAATTTGGATGGGAGAGAAGTCACTCAGGCCGGGGCGCAAAAAAAAAAGCCTCACGGCAGGGAAAAAATGTTAAATGAAAAGAGACAGGGTTAGGAAATCTCGATTTTAGGAAATCAGATATTCGCCTGAAAAACACGCATGTGGTTGTGGCTTTGCTCGTGCTGCAGGCGCTGCAGCCCCAGGGCAGAGCATCGCCGCAGGCCTCCCCCCGGGCTCCCCGGGTCTGCGCGCTGCATCTCCCTCCATCCGGGCTCGCTCACGAAAACAGCCTCTCCCAACCCTGAATAAATACTTGCTGGCTAATTCCATTAAATCCCAATGAAATGAGACCACCGCGGCGGGAGGTGCCATGGCATAAGTGCCGTGCCAGGGGCGTGAGCTGCAGCGAGGGTCAGTGTAAAACCTTGCTGGCTTGGGAGACAGCGGATGCCTGAATGCAGAATCGGTAGAGAAAGTCAGTCCCTGCTCTGCCAGGCTGGGGACGGTCCCCCGTTAGGGACCTGGCCATGAAGAAAGCTCAGGTGGCAGATGCCCTCCAAAGGCTTCCACATCTTTGGGAATGAAGCACAACGTGGTGGGTCTGAAGAGCGTGCGGCAATCCTGCCAGCGCCGTCCCACCGCTGCCTCCAGAGGAGCGTCCCCAGAAGTCCCATTTCTGGGGGGCCGTGGCCTGGATGAGTGTGGGAGCAGAGCCAGGCTGGAGGCAGCGCGATGATGCTCCAGAAAACGCTTCTGGGGATAAACATCACTGGGCATGAAGACTTACTTACGGTAAAAGGCAGTAACTGGAGAAGGTCAAACGGAAACAAGCGGATCACGAAGAAGCATCGGCTCCAGTTCAGCCGCACACCGGCAGCCGGACGTGGCTCTCGGCACAAACGCCAGCCCAGTGACCGCAGCAGCCCCGCACCGGCACGCTGCATTTCCCGGTGCCCTCCTCGTACCTGCAAACAGGGCAGGCAGCACCAAAGCGCTACCGTTTCTGCCCAGGACCACATCCCTACCTATTTTTTTGGCAGCCCAATGATCATTCGATAAACGCACCTACGACTTGCTCTGAAGCAATACCGGGCACCACGTTTTTACCAAAGCACGTTGCACCCGAGGGCTGCAGTTGCTTTCCCCCGGCCGCGGCGAGCGGAGCAGCTCCGGTTCCCCGCTCACTGGAGCCAGCACCCGGACCCCGCCGCCCCGGCCCGGCCCGGCGGCCCCACAAGGAGCGGGGCTGCAGCACGCTCCGCTGCGCCCGGCAATCAGCTCCACAGCTAGGTCCCTAATTAGGGCCGCTTTGTGAGCGGCGGGCTAACGAAGCCGGCTGGTACACGGGTCAGGAGCCCTCATCTCTCTTCCCAGCACGACACCTCCTCACCGCGTCCCGGCTCTCGCTGCCTGCCGAAGGGGCCACACGATAACGGCGATTTCCCTGCCCGTTCCCCCAGGGACCTGTGCCTGCCCTGCCTGCCACCGCAGCTGCCTTCCCACGGGACAAGGGACCCGGCCTGAAGCGTATTCGGAGATGCCCACGCTTCTCCCCAGGCATGGGGGGGTCCTGCAGCCGGAGACGGGGTCCCCCGCACCCGGGGTGACAGTTCTGCAGGGAGGAAAACAATTTGGGAGACTGAAATAAAAACCACTACAGCCTTCAGCCTGCCCACGTGGGATTTCACCTGCCTACCTCTGCCGATAACGCCGCCCGCCTCCTGCCCGGCATCGGCGCGGCAGAGCTCCTGCCTTGCCGTCCCCACTGCCCATGGGTGACCTGTACCACCCTGTCCCTGCTCCCCCCCCCGATTTTGTGCCCTCTTGTAATGCTTGGGATAACTATAAAACGATAGCAAAAACTCAAACACCCCCATCCTAGCAAAAAACTAAACGACTACAACTCATCAAAGTATCAGCTTGATGGATAAATCTTCCTTCGCGGACACAACAGGATGCCAAAATTAAAACCTTGGATATATACCTTGGAGGTATTTAAAAGACGTATAGATGAGGTGCTCAAGGACATGGTTTAGTAGGCATAGGGGGTGTTGGGTTGATGGTTGGACTCGATGACCTTAGAGGTCTTTTCCAACCTTAATGATTCTATGATTCTATGATATCCTTTTGGGTTTCATGATTATGTTCAGCTGTATGCAAAATATCTCGTTAGTGCTGGCTGGGGGGGAAAAAAAAAAGCTATCTATTTATTTTGCTTTGTGTAATAAAATGAAGGGGAATAACTGTTCCAGGAACAGGGTCCCACTGGATTAAGTCCCCCTTTTCTACACCAAGTTAATAAACCAGATTAAAGGCATTTAGGTTCTGCATGGAAAGGACAACTCCAGTTCTCCTAAATATCAAAGTGATTAGTTTTCTGAGGTTTTGAGGGATTTAAGAAACACAGAATGGGATGGTGTAAGGCTTCCAAAGCACTAAATTACTGCAAGATACAGTGACTCACAAAAGTATCAAGTGATTGCCTCAACAAGCCCACAGAAAACAGTTTCCCCAGCCCCTCCGGCTGGATCCCTGCCACGCTCAGGAGATGCTCGGGTAGCACAGATACCGCTGCGCTCTCTTATTCTTCTTCCAAGTTCAATATTCTATGGAGCAACTCCAAAAGCAGCTTTCCTGCACCTACAACACAACAGCTGACCCCTCCCCAAACGAAGGATAATTTAACATCATTCTGATACAGGTTTCCACATAACGGCTCTTGTAAGATGCAGAATATTTGATTAAAACTAAAATGCAAAATAAACGCTGGTACTTTGCAACACATTGCCCAGTGCAGGACAGTCCTGCTTAGCTGGGTCACAAGGGATTCACTTTTTGCCATGTAGTATTGCTGTTAAATAATATTAACTACTAAATACACTGAAATAGGCTGTTCAAAGAGCCAGGACCCAGGTCCAGTTTCTCTCCTTGCCTCAGTTTCCCAGACGTATCAGCAGGAGTTATGGCATGTCCTCGTTATCCGTTAGCGGCTGCCAAGCACATTTCCAGGAATGGGACTTACCTTACATGTCCCTGGATGTGATTCTGCGTAGGGCAGAATGACAAATACTTTTCCTTCCCCCCCAAAATTCATTTAGTAAGTAAAATAAGATCAAAACCAGCTGAGAAGGGAGGAAGGAGAATGGGAATCAAAACCCATGCTGAAAACCAACTGCTGGCTGACTGCAAATCAGGAGAGGGGAAAAATCAGCCATGAGCAGTTAGTTATAAAGATAATTATATCCTTAATGAATAGCAGGGTCATTTTAAAAATAATCTGCCTTGATTAAATTAATGGAGGAAAAACGCAGGTTTTAGACCCGCACTGGAGATGTGGGACGGTACAGCCCTGACTTCACTGGCTTCGCCCACTCCTAGTTCGAATCGGGTCTGACCATTATCACCATCAAATACCTGATGAGCTGAACGAGGGATCCCCATTTAATTCTCCGCGCCTCTCTTTCTCAAACAAAGCCCGTGCGGTTGGCAGCAGCTTCCAGGGACTGGAGGGATGCCACCCCCGGGAACCAGCCGCCTCTCTCCTGCCTACCAGGGGAGGACAGTGGTTTCCAGCATCGTCACCCCAGCACCTTAACCCAGCGTTAGACCCATGCTTTAGAGTTATTTTTAAAACATCAGCAAAGCATGGGATGCCAAAAGAGGCCAGATGTTGACTGGGTCTCAAAGCTGGGCTGGTCTTGTTGCAGAAAGCCGCAGAGAAACGAGCAGCCGCCACACTCAAGATCTCAAGAACGTGCTAAAGGCGAAGGCGTTCTTCTCCCCCCACCCCCAGACTATTTTTTCCTTCAGCTATTTCAGTTGATTGAGGCTATAATAAGAACAGAGAAACTAACACCAAGGTTAAAAGTGCCCGGCATCGGTTGGGAGACAACACGCTTCGATCCCGTTGGTTCAGGTTTCAACGGGTTTGCGTGCGTTAAGCACGGATTATTCTGGTACATGGGACTATGAACCATTTTACTGAATTACCTTTGAGATAAAAAAATCAGTTCCCAGGCAAATGTTATTCACTCAAACAGATTGCCTATAAAGAAGCACATAATAAATAAATATAAGAATTCATTAGGGAGAAAACCAAAATAAACAGCCGCACTGTCTTCTTGGTGCATTCATCACAGGCTGCAAAGAACAGCACTTGACTAAATACTTTCAATATACAGTTTCCAGACTAAAATCTGTTGCTGAGCCACATGAGCAGCCCAAGAATAATTTATTTTCCTTTTTAACAGAGGTTTCTCGATGCAGTTTACTTTCCTTCCAGCTGCATAACGCGCAGAGATGGCACTTTTCTGCAACTCACCCACACAGAGCGCTGCTGTTTTCCCAACAAACGTTACCTAAAGGATAGGGGGAAGCCCGGATGGATCGCATCCCGCCCTCGGTTGCAATCCAGCGCTGCCGGAGGTTTTCAACCCAGGCTGCTGCCCGTTTCCCGGCGCAGAGCCCCCCTGGGATGCCTTCCCGAGGTGGCAGGCTGTGGTTTTAAATCCTGAAAAGCTCCAGTTGTAAAAGCGCAGAGACCATTAAGCAGATTCATTACTGGACTTGCTAATTAAAAGCACCGAGCTCGTAGGTAGCATCCACAGCAGCGCAACGGCAGAGCCACGGCGCCCCAGGCTCGGAATTCCCTGGTAGTCACCTATCCACAGCAGGAATTTGCTCAGCAAACCCTAGCCATGATTATCTTATAGAAGAGAAAAAGGTGTTTAGCTATTTAACCAAGTCGAGACACGCTGCATATCCCCTATAAACAGTTTTTAATGCTCCTCTCCCGAACCCAGCGCTGCCCCAAGGCCTTTTCAGTCCCCACTCAGTGCGTGGTCTGTGCCGGCAAGGGTTGCGACCACAGCCATTGCTTTGGGGCCAAAACCTCCACCAGACGTGCCCGCTAATACCGACAGAGCCAGACCCTGCCGCCGGTTAGGGAGGCAGAAGCAACTTGCTAGCGCAGAGCAATAACTCTGGATTTCCACCCGCAGGTTTCCAAGACCTCCCTCAACTCTGTAATGACCCGATATTGATTTCCAGCTCTTTGAAAACATGAAGGATGCCAACTCCATTTTTAGCGATTATGAGGTCTCTAATTTCATTCCAAGACATGGCATTTATATTTTCATTACCCACAACCTCCAGGGTCATTACAAATAAGAGATTACAGTGTCGGTACTTAACAGCTGTTTAATTCAACAGCATTTCAGAGTTAATAAATGCAATTTAATTTCTCAGAGCCAAGTGGCTTCCTGACCGGAGAACGCAGCCTGTACCCAGCCGACCGAACCCATACGCCACTGGTTTCTATAGGAATAGAGCTGGCACATATGGCAGCGGTGTGTGAAATTACACGGTGGAAGTAATTTCTTTTGCACTACTCACATGCTTTTCTTTTAATGTATAGGAAGTCTCGAGTCCTCTCCACCTCAGAGATGCTCTGGAAGGGAGGAGGAACATTTTACTTTGTTGTCAGGGATTTATAACACGACATGCTCTAAATATTTAGGAGGATTTTCCCAGAGACGCAGTAGCCTTCAATTAGTCTTTAAAGCAAGACTAAGCATTTTTCTAAAAGAGGTGCTCGAGCTCTGAGAACACGCAGGCATTACCGAGTGTGTTTTGGGGTGAAGGAAAACACAAATAATCCTGACGCACCGCAAAATTTTGCGGTAATGGTGCAGCCGCCTGTCTCGCAAAGCTGCTCCTGCTGACAGGCAGAGGTTTCCCTTGTTACTTTTAGTGTTAATCTTTTCTTATTACTATTATTTTTGAGTCCAGGAAATTCAAGTGATCGGCTGACTACAGCCTGCAAAGCACTGAGTGATGGTATGAAGGTGGAAGGTGTAATGGTTTAAGGACGGTTACGGGGCAAAGGGAATGTACAGGTACCCAGGTACGTACAGAAAACCCAAAACATCTCCTCTCATGGCCACCTCCTCTCCAGGAGGCATCTTGGACCAAAGTCCGGGGATCAAAGTCGTGATGTTTATATGTGGAGTTAAGACAATTTAAACCACTCCACAGAATTCCAAAGGTTTTAGGTTGCTACCTTTTCTCCCGACCTCAGCGGCCGAACAGAGGATACAAAGGCACTTGTAATTTCGTATTTTCCAGGAGAGATCATAAATAGTGCCAATAACTGTTTTGTTTTTTAAGAAAGCATCATTTTCTGTAGAATACGCAACCATAATGCTGTACAGCACATACAGAAGATGGAGGGAGTCAATATGATATTAACGTTTTACTGGTCTTATTTGCAATTCCCTCTTATCTCTTTCAACAATACAGCTACCTAAACCCGAAAGAAATCCAAGCAGCACTGCGTGCCAGCAGAAACGGGCAGAGGCAGCAACAGCAAACACCACCGTGGGGAACGTCCATCCCCGAGGGATCTCCAGCCACTTGCGAGCACGTTTGTGAGAGGCACCACAGCCCCGCAAACAAGAGCACCGAGGACCACCCGGCCCTTCTCAGGCCAGCCAGCACCCCCGGGCGGGCGCGCGGGGGCACGGGAGGGGTGCTGCTGGCACGGCCCTGCACCACCTCCAGCGAGCAGCGCAGCAGAAGTGCCATCGGTGTGGGCCCATCTCTCTGCAAACCTGCGTGGGGTTTAGCAGAACTAACAGGGTTTGTCTGTTAACTCTCAGCTGCGCGACCTTGACCTGGCTCGCGAGCCATAATCCTCCTTCGTCCATCATCACCAGCAATAACGAGTCTCCTTCTGAAAGTCGGCCCTCAGGTAAGCCCTTAAACACCAACGTAAGGCTGCAGAGCAGAGCGTGGTGCTAATCATCACCACTCCCGGTAATGATGAGTGAGAGCATGGCCCATTCCCTCCTCTCTGAGCAGCCTCTGCAGGGAACCGCAGCCAAAAACCAGAAAAAGCCTAATTTTACCTCTAATCAAGTGGTTACCTTGGGATACAGCTGGATCGCAGGCCTGCTGAATGAGACTGGGGTTATTTTTAGGCAGGCAATACCCTGACCATCACTGCTTTTTAAGGACTCTGCAGCCAGTTGCAAAGTTGCTTTAAGCTTGAGCTTTAAGAGAAAGGCTTGAGCTTTAAGAGAAAAGCTTTTTTTTGCATAGGAGGAAAGCTCAGCTGATCCTGCCAGGATCTGAACCCTGGCCTCAGTACAGCCAGGGGGTCGCAGTGGCAGGGAGAGGGTCTGTATCATCCTCTCGTGGCCCGGACCGCATGCAAATTTGGGAGTCAACAGCTTTGAGCTGCCAGGGGCAGCTCTCCAGTCGGGCAGTACGGCGCTCTCAGCTTTAGGCCAGGGGCTCGGTCCCCACACCAAGAAGTCCTGCAGAGGCTGCGGTCACAAGGCAGGGAGGATGCTCCCAACCGGCGGCAGAAGTTGCTGCACTTTGACTCGAATCAGAAATGACCAACTCAACAAAGGCACAAAGAAGCACTATCAGCCTCAACCTTGCTCCCCCTCTTTTATTCTGGATGCCATCCGGGCACCTCAAACGGCATCTATTTCTTTTGAAACAGAAAGACGGCCTCCCCAGACCACTTCTGCATCCTGCTGTGGGCTGCAGCGGCAGACCACAGCTCAACGCAGCAAGAAGGAGCTGGGGCAGGACCAGGCTTGGCGAAGGCCCCTGAGCTCAGGCTGAGAGGCAGAGACATCTCCAGAAATACAGATCTGGGGAGGAGAGCGTCATAAGCCCCCACCCAACACCCATCGTTCATAAAGCTCTCAACAATTTGCAAGGGAAGGTGCTTTAGTGACAAAGGCAGCTGTCCGAGAGCATGTCCCAAGGCAGCGGCAGGGCTCACGAGCCAGCAGTAAAAATGCCGCCACACAGCCGTAAAACTCGTCCTCCCTCCCTGCTGCCTGTCCAAAGAGACTGCAGCGGTGCGTGGCACGGTCCACGGGAACAGAGACAATGCTCCCCTCGCGAGCGTTGAGAGCCGGTGTTGAGCAGAGGCGCTCCGGCTTTGCCTGCTGCCTCAGTGCTCGTGTTATCAAGATCCTGGCACATCTATTATAAGCTCAGCTTTTTTCACTCTTTTATCTTTCCCTTTTTTAAAAATATTTCTTTTCATTTTAAAACACCTGCTTCCTCAGAAGCATCAGCAACCTCAAAATTCAACGTCCTGCTGTGACCGAGCCTACTGGAGATGGAAAAGAGCAGCCTGGAGTATCACCGACTGCTGCTCACTTCACTTTCAAGAGTTACAGTGCCCAAACCAAGAGAAGGAAGGAGCAGGAAAAGGGCAAAGGGACCGGTAAAACGGAGCAGAGGTAAAGCCTAACTAAGCAGAAATTAGTGCTCCCCGGCAGCAATATCAGCCACAGGTTTCTGCGCGGGACTGCTCCCTCCTCAGCCAGGGACCCGGAGCGTTTCCCTGTAACCGAGCACGGAGAACGTGCTTTGTCTAAGTGCACGGCCGCCTTCTCCCCGCAAATAACTGCCAGGTAAAGAGTAGTAAATAGTTAATTATGTAGTACAGATAAGACCATTATGCGCAGCACAGCTCAATGCATTATTCACCAGAGTTCGGAGGAGAAAACCTGCACCGGAGAACGAAGGGGTAGAAGGAGAAATCCATGCTTCCTCGAAGAGCACTTTGATTTCATGGAAGATCAGCATTAGGATGAGGGTATGCGGTTTCCCTTTTAAGTAACCTTAAATAAACACGCTTCATCTTACACAGAGTACCAACACATGATCCTTCTGAGCTTTCTGCTGCGGACACACAGGTTACAAGCACTGCACAAGTCTCTACCTGTTGTATCTGAAATACTAGGAGCGTCAAAGAAATGAGGGCACGCTGCATCCCGTGAAAATAATCAGGCAATGCAAGAATTTCCAACCTGATTTTAAGTCGATCATCTGCTAAACCCAGAATATCCGTCCTCAGCTTAGAAAGGCTTGCTTGCACGAGCACTTCTGGCTGCGTCCTCTCCCTGTGGCTCAGAAATAGGAAACCAGAGACCCCTAAAACAGTCTCTTAGTAATTAATTTCTACTTCTGAAACACATGGCTCCCAGCACGAGCATGCCTCAGTAAATCTCACCTACCAAACAGGAAATCCCACACCACCCAGGCTGTGTCCGATAGCATCGTCATCTCACTTATTTAGAGGCCAAATTAGACCTTTTATAATTTCCCAGTGCTTCGGAACGATTTCTCCTTTTAATTTCCACCTGCGTTCTGCGTTGCCAGCAAAGCCCAGCTGGAGACTTGACAGATCTCAGGAATAAAGAGGTCAGCGGGCGCTGCCGAAGTCGGGGAGGAGGCGGCCGGTGCCGCAGACCCGTTCTCAGCAGCGCACGCCTCCCGGCCCCGCTCGGGAGGGCAGAGGACTTCCCGCAACCGCCCCGCAGCCACCACCGCCACAGCCGGGCTGCTCCGGGGGAGCTTCTCCCGCCGCCCCGCACGAACGCTGCCATCGGTGCCGGGGAAGTTTCCTCCCGCACTCACCCAGCACGAAGCAGAGGAACCTCCGCGGGAGCAAGGCCATCTCCGCCGCCGCGCTCTGCCCCGCTGCCTCCCCGGCCGCGGCGGGCTGCCGGCGGCCCATGGGGCGGGATCCCCGCCCCGCAGCTCCGCTCCGCTCCCCGGGCCCGGGGCGGGGGGGG
>VZTQ01004277.1:51162-134111 GCA_013400755.1 Pelecanoides urinatrix | reverse complement strand
GGGGGGCTCCGCGCCGGCGGCCCTGCGCGCAGGGGCGGGCCCAGGCCGGCACGGGGCTCCGGCCGCCCCGCCTGCCGCCGCCCCCCGCTCGGCGGCGATCGCTTCTCCAGAGGGCAGGGAACCTCCCCGGCGAGGTCAGCGGGCTTCGGCTGAGCCCCTCAGCCTCGGTGAGGCGGCGTTATCGCCGTCCCCTCACCCTGGGACGGGCGGGGGGAGCCCAGGGACACGGGAAAGGGAGAGAAAGTTCGGAAGGAAAGCACCGAGAAATGCTTTTTCCTCACGCGTTTTCCCTAGCCCTCCTCCCATCTCCACCGAAGGCATTTCTCTCTAGCCTGAGGCTAAAACCCATACCTTCCCTTTCCTTGTACAGGGGTGAATATGAACATAGAGAATGTAATGCAATTTTAGGAGGAAAATAAATGTTTTGTGGGGTAGTTTTTTTTGTTTTGTTTGGGTTTTTTTTTTTTTTTTTTTACTGAGTGGAAAGTCATTACTGAGCTAGCACAGCTCCACCTGCAGCTGATAACTGAATTCGTGCCTGCTCGGGCTCTTCAGGAGCGCATCTGGGATTAGGATATGCAATTAGGAGCGAGGGCTCCAGCTGCGGGGAGGTCATCACCCCACAAACGGGTTCTCTCACAGTTTAAGTTAGCTCTCCCTTTCAAAGGGAGAACAACAACAGGAAAACTTGACAACACAGTCTGTTAACTTTAGTGTTTCATATCACACCCGTTTCTGCTTTCCCAACAGAAACAGCTTGCGTGCCAGAAAGCCAGTCCTATCCTAAACTATTAATAACAGCCGACTAATTACAGAATCAAGCCTGGGGAACACAAAGGGCAGCATTTGCTATTAACAATGTGGTAGAATAAAGCCTACGCTGCTTTCATCTTGATGTGAACAGGGAAGAAAGCAAAGCTGAGGCCTCACCTGCAGCTTCAGGACCAAGTTTACAGTACGGGCTGTCCAAGACAAGGCTGGGGCTCTGAAAGCATTACCGACAATGCTTCTGCTAAGAGGAGAGGAACGGATGAGATCCGAAAACAGCAGAACACCGGCACAGCTTTCTGAAGAAGGAATTCTAACCTTTATTCACAGGTAAGTAAGGCTGCTATTTTCAGCAGCAAACGCAGCCGGGATCTAGAACAAAGTACAACAAAGAGAGAGAGATGGACAACAGCAATGTAGAGTCTTGGCGTGCAGTATCACAGCGTGAGCCTGTCCGCGTCAATCATGGATAATTCTCCTCACCCCCTGACCAGACACCTACACCTAAGCTGCCTTCCCTTTGTTTACCAGAAGAGGACTTAAAATCTAGACTTCTTCTGTACAGTAACGACACACACAAACATGAAAGACTGGATACTCCCAGCTTTCCTCCTCCCCCCTGTAGCAACCCAAACCAAAAGTCTCGGGGAGTGTGTGCTTCCCACTATACCAGGCCGTGGGACACAAAAAGAGGATTCAGAAGCCCATCCTCTGTTTGCAGCAACAGAAGTGGAATATGAGACAACAAAATGCCATGTTCTGCGGGGGAAAAAAAAAATAAATTAAAATCTAGACTTCATCCTGAAGGAAACCTTTGGCCGTATCACCGCTCTGCAGTCTGCGACACGCTTGCGTCAAAAATGGACAGGAGATGACTCTGTGCCGAGCGAGCGCTGCTGCTGCAGCACACGGTTTATGTAACCACGTCCACCAGCGCTGAAGCCTGGTTTTCTAGAATGAAGCCCTCGCTGCCTCCCCCGCGCCTCCCTGGTGTTCAAAGGATACATGGAACTTCTAGACTGCTCAGAAAAATATTACCTGGAAAGCACAAGCACGTTGGCTATTTATTAACATCTTAGCAGCTACCACCACACCTAAAATTAAGTGGCACGCAGGAACTGGGGGTTGTGTGCTTTAGCCTAGAAAAGCCCTGCTGGTATTAGAGAAGTCTTGCTTCACTGAAGTGTGATCTTTCTACCTTAGAAAAACCTGCTGAAACGCCTGAACCAACTACAGGGAACAACAAAACTGGGAAGAATCATTTAATATCTGCATAAACAGAAAAACACCTCAAACTGACCCTCAGGGTATATTCTCTTGGATAAGACTGCATATCATACTGTGAAGCTACCTGAGTTTTCATTAAGAACTGCTGAAATAAATTAAACAAGAAATACAGTATGATCCCGGAACAAGCTGGAGTATAGAATTGGCAAAAATCTTCCAAAGGGAGATGATCGAGTCTTCATAATCGGAAAGCCATCTACTTAAAAAGAAAAAAAAAAACAAAAACAACTCACAAAAAAGCCACAGGTAAATTTTGCATGTACACACTCAAACTGAAATAAAAGGAACACCAGCAGTTTTAATACCCCAGAAAACCACTAGAAGCTATAATTTGCTATGTACTGCAGAAGTACACAGAGGAGTGCGGTTTCCTAGAACCACATGAAAGAAATGACTACAATAAAATAAAATATATAATCCTTGTGAAACAAATCGTGTCTGGTGGTCTTTTTTTATTAATTCCATTAATTCAAAATTAAGTTATCAAATCATCATTTAGGAGTATATAGACTTTATGCATTTCTTTATGTTTCTCAAAACACTGTTTTAGTTATGCTTTGATAAGACCCCTCTTCCATTGGTCTGTTTTTAAATTTTTACTATGCAGATTATTAATTTCACAGAAAGCTTCCAAACGTGGACATTTGGTACTGATAAAATTTAAGGAAACAGCCATTTTTAATGCTGCACTGAATTAACTTTTGTAGCATCACGATTCCTGTTAACTGCTGCCTACCATTAGGTTTAGAAAACAGAAAAAGGTTAAGCATGCTAATTCAGCTAAATATGACAGCTCCTCACTAATGAGAATAAAAGGACTTTCCCGTCCAAAACCTAACTTCCCATTTCTAATGAAGTTACTCCTTCAAAATTGATAAATATACAAGATCTATAAACATTCAGATCTCCAACTCTGGGCTAAGTCAGCCAAAGAAAAAAGCAAGATTAAATCATGCTTTCCTTTAAAGCTGAATTTAAGTTGTTATACATTAAATACTATGTAATATGTCTTGACATAAAACTGTTATCTGTACCACTCTGGACGTTTCATCAGCTTGCAGGAACATAAGGCTCTGAGGTGGTATTTCTCAGTGGACACTTACCCTTCAGGAAATTCTTAAGCTATACACATACAAGAATTAGTATAGATGAGCTTTGAGCAGAATCATCTTTTCTTAAACATATTACATACCTGTTTCTTACTATGGAAAGATGACAATTCTTTTTCCCCATTACTTATCTAATGACTTGGCTATTTCACAGCTCTCTCATGATGAAAGTAAAAATTGTTATACACCATCATCTCTTTAGCAAAGCAACAGGAAAAAAAAATACTATCATAGGAACAATTATGACTGTAAAGCCTACACATCATTTAAAAAAAAAAAGTCACTTGACAACACATTTGAGGCTGTAAAACCCTACTAACTGAAAATACTTTCTAGCGTAAGTTTTTTTTTTTATGAGTTTATGTCCATATCTGCAGTCCTGTGGAAGTCAGTCAGTAGATTTATATGAAGACTTTTCTTTTTTAAATTTTATTTTGATTTATAGACGCATCTCTAAAAGCTCACAGGGCAGTCAAATGCCAAACTAACAAACTTTGTTACATTAATCCTTTCAAAAGGAACTCAGCCAAACATGCATATTGGTTGTGATTCTTCCATGCTCTTCATCACTATGGGAGGTATAATCTTATGCCGTATGCTATGTCTCTGTGTATTTAACACAGCCTACAGTCAGTCTTTCTGAAGGACTTATCTGGTCACTGATATTACTTCCCAGAACAAGGACCGAGACGAACTACCTATAAGCATCTATTGCTGTATTTAATGCATCTATGGAAGCTTTTCTAGCCCAGGCTTCTGCTTCGCCTTACTAGGCAGAACCACTCTACTGCTATTAGAGTTTAGTATGCAACGCACAGCAGTTCTCTTCAAGTTAAGGCTGTGTTATGGTTTACTCGTGCGCTACAGTAACACGTGCATGGGCATCTGACCAGGAGAATTTAGTCTGATAAGCAACATTCAATGGGTGGGAAAGATACTTGCATATGTAAGACTATCAACATAAATATTACTCATCTTGGAAGAGGTGGTATCGATTAAAACCAAACTGACTGCTTGACAACCTTGAAACAGAAGCTTTGAGACCAAAATCAGAGCATTAAGAATTTGGTGCAGTTTCGGGAAAAAACACTACAGAAGAATAAGTATCATATAGACTGTGTTTGTGGGCAAAAGCGAAGCTGGAGCAGTGCACTGGACAGTGCGGGAAACCTGGTAGCGGCACTGCTAGCAGCCCTAAAATAAGCAGAATACCAAGCTTAGTAGGAGACCAAAACAAGCGTCAACTCAAGGATGTCTCCTACAGGAGAATATATATACACATCCCTGGAATTCTGGGCTGTGGTTTTAGCATGTTCGGCTTCCTGCAGCTTCCTGCAGCGTCCAGTGCTGTGTCATCATGCGAGATGTCCTTTAACATGAAAACACCTAAAAGACATACAATCTTACTTTGTTAGATTTCTGGTCCAGAACTGAATCTCATACAAATAGAAATCATCAATTTTTAAACCAAAATGAGCCTATGCTGGGATTTCTTAATGAAATGCTACACAAGGACTGGCCATTAGATGTCACCTTTGTACAGGATATGTATGATGATGTTCTCCACTAAGCTAATCAACAAAACAGTTTGCATAATAAAACTCCCAGTATACCAAGTTTCATAGAGTGCACAGAGCTAGCAAGCCAATCTGTTTACAGGTGTTCTGCAAAACAGCTAACAATCCTTAGAAACCGTTGGTTCAGTGGATTTGTTCAGGTACTTCTTGCAGAGCTTTATACTAAGTCACTTACTAATCTACTTACTTACTAGTCAGGCTATACAGCTACAAGAATTAAAGTGTTTTTATTTCAATATAGTTCTGTAAGCTAGAATACTCACTTATTTACATTGCTTTCCCCACCCACAACTGGGCCTCCGTTTCCTTAGAATGACAGAGGTCCTTTCCACAATAGAATTGATGGACAAGCCACTGAGGATACCTTTGTTGTTGTTCTTCACCTCCAGCAGAGCATCCACAATTTTGTCTCTATATGAATAAAAGAAATAACTGTTTATATCACGTTCTGTGCAATACATTCAGCCCTTAGTCACCAGGGATATTGGATCCATTACAAATCAGGGCAGAAATTAAATCCAAATGCTCTCACCTGCTAGCCTCTGGATGAATTTCTTGAAGCTTTTTCATTAATTTGGTAAAGCTGCTCAAGTTCAACGTATTGAGAGAAATAAAGGCATCACATGAATTAGTGGAGAAAGGAGCAGATGTTTTCTGCAGGAAATTTTCTCCAGTATCCTAGAATTGCATCAAAATAAGCAAAAATTGAATGGGTTAAGTATTGTACAAGTAATATAATGTATCTTTACTACTAATAAATATTCCTGTTATGGAAGAAGAAAAAATGACAGATACAGATTCAAATCAGTAAGTTATTCTAATACAACCAGTCATATTCTGCAATCTGTAAATTAGAAATAGAACTACTACATGCATTCATGTGTAACTGACATTCCTGCTACTTTAAATTAGATCCAATTTGTATTTCCCAGAGGACTAGCATGTTTAAAGTTAAATCCCCAAAGGTAGCATATCTATATAGTTTATGAGAGCAACACCAGCAATTACTACCTTTGCCTTATCCTCCAAGGACCAACCTGAGCAAATACAAAATACTGTATTTATACATAGATTTTTCTTAGATTTATATTAAAAACCCCAAGTTTCCCCTCCAGTATTCCAAAATATTTCCTGTGTAAAATCACAAGACATTCATATAAAAAAAGGTGTTACAAGTGGAAACTCAAAAGAGAAGATGAAAAATCTAGTGCAAACGGCTAGGTTCCAAGTGGTTAGGATTAAGAAAACAAAAAAAAAAAAGGGAGTATCACAATTGATGCAGAGGCAAACGAATGGTGCTCTCACTCTTTTGCAGCATGCCAGAAATTTATTACTGACGCATAACATGTTTTCCTATCCTAACATCATTCTATATATATTAAATGTAACATGTTATGGGACAAAAGTTTTAAGGCTCTTAATCTGCCATATAAAGGAGCCTTGGTAATAATTATTTACCTTTTGATTAACTCCAACCAAATCATGTACCGAATCTTCAGTAGATGATTTCGAACCAGGGCGCTTTGTTTCTGCAGGTACTTGTGTAGAGCAAGAAATTTTTGAAGAAGTTATGGGAAGGAGATGCATTTTCTCAGAAGCAGAGGTAGCGTCAGGTGCTTTCACAGAATTAGAGGTTGAAGTGAATGTTTTATCTTGATCATTTCTTTGACCCTCATTAACAGGTTGGATTTCATGCCAAAGTGTATTTGTAACTACTTGGGAAACCAAATATTTCTTGTCTGATGAAGTATTTAGAATTCCAACACTTACTGGTTTTCCTTTTATTTTTTTCTGGTTCATTTCCTCTACAGCTAACTTTGCTTTATTAGTGTCTTTAAAGGAAAGAAATGCATATCTAAGGCATAAAATTAAAAAAAAAAAGGAAACTAAGTAAAACACACATTAAATTACTATCAGTAAGAACACGTGGTCGTTCTCATCTTTTGAATATTAACTGTACCTCCATTAAACTCAACAGATAATTTCAGACTCCTTAACTTCTCATAACATGAGAAGCTGTCTGGAATGACAAGTTTTTGTCAACCTATCTGTATCTACATTAATTACTGAAACAAATTAATGAACTCCCTCCTCTCTCCCATGATTTGCTTACTTTGACAGAAAAAAAAATCTGAAACAAGTAAAACTTGTATTAATATACCTGTAGTTACTAGAATCCACAGAGAAAAGAGTGTCAGAAATCTGATTCTTGTGGAAATGTGATCTTAAATCACCCTACAAAATAGAAGCATATTTGGTTACAAATGTATGGTATGAAAGAATTCAGAAAAGAGGCAAGACATTACTACTACTATGTAAATAAGAGCCATACCTCTGACACTGAGGACCTTAGACCACCAACATGAATAAAAGAACGCTCATTTCCACTCTCCATTTTCTTCACTTCTAATAATAAACGTAAGAAAGCAAAGTGTTACTAACTATTCCTGTCTCAGTTCAACCTAACGTCTTCTACTGTAGATTTTGGAAAGCATAGATAGAAAACCTTTAAAAAGCCTAAAAGAATGAAGAATATCTTCTAACAGGAGATGAGAGCGTCATGAGAAGTGGAACAGTTCAGTTTGTGAAATCTCTTTTTCCCTGAGTATTTCCCAAGGGTTGAAGAGGTACAACCAGAGAAAACACGGCTCTGAACTAACGGGCACCAGTGCTAAGGCACGGGTAGTGTACTGTCAGTCCCCACCACGGAGCACACAAGCTCTCTGCTTTCAACACCCTGGGACTTCTAACCATGCCCGTCACTGGGACCCAAGTCTCCAAACACAGACCGTTCCCAGCTAAGTCTTAAGAAGCAAGTAGGGGGAAGGAAGCACAAAGAGGAGGAAGAGAAAAAAACCCAGAAGATTTCCAGCTACATGATTGGCTGGACGTTTACTAAATTGAGTTTAACCACTGTAGGTAAAGTTTTCAAGGAAAAATGTGGATGAAAAGAGCTGAATATCTGTACAAGCAAGTCAATGAGAAAAATAAGTCTGAAAACCCAGCTAGCATTTTTTCCAAGTTTACTTGTGCTTGTAGAAGGAACAGAATATTCAAATAATAAACAAACACCATTATTACATATGGCAGCTTAAAGCACACGATCTCACCTCTTAAATCAACTGTGTCTTGTTTTTCTTGTTGCTTTTTTGTTTCTTCAGATACTATTGAAAAATCTGCTACTGTCAAGTCCTCTGTAGCATCAAACCAATATTCATTCCCTTCTTCATTTTTCACACAACCTTGACAGTTGAAATAAGTTTCAGTGTGTTAAAATTCAGACTGTGGCAGGTCACATGAATGAATATCAAATTTCTGGGGGCTTAAGAGGATTCCAGCTACCTACAGGACTTGGCACTACATTACGAAGAGGTGACACATACTAGTTTTCACTTCTGATTTAAGTAACACAATTTTTTTTCATGGCATAAAGTATAATATAGAGCTGATTTAATGTTGAGCATTCCATCACAGAAAGGACAGTTGAGTATCCATATATATGTTTTACACAGGGTTTGGTTTTTTTTCCCAACAACTTAACTTACAATTACTGTAGTATTTGTACCAGAAGCAGATCGCTTACCACGTTCCACATGCTGATCTTTATGTGGTTCTGCAAATGTCTTGGAAGAAGTAGAGTCAGTTTGCTGACTGCCATCAGTTAAACATACAGTCTGCGGATTGTCCTACAAAAATGTTTCCATTATGTTCCATTAGCACTTGCGTCTGATTATACGTTATTTTTCTGAGCTTCAGAATATTAATTGATTAAACAGGTAAATTTAAAAAAGTTAACCTACTGATCATCTTCAAGAACCCCCAGGTTATTTTATTTTGAAAGGACGATCAAAATTCTGGTCATATCAGCTGCATTTGCGATTACTGGCAAAGAATTCCAGCTTGAGCCCTGAAGACTGATTGTATTTGCATATACCTAAGAGGAGACTATGCTTCACAACATCAATGTCTATGAAAGTCAGTAATGAAGAAGTCCCTACCATGTTGACAGTAATCTCCCTTTCTTGCAGTTTTGGTGCTTCACAGTCAGCTTTTCTTGTGCCTGAAACAGAACTAAAACAGATCAAAGAATTTCGTACAAAATATGGCCCAACAATTTTAAATTCTGCAATGATACCAAGTACTCTGAAATATTAATTTAAATATTTCCAAAAGCTCACAGTAAAATAAATAAAATGTGCTTAATAAATCTTAGCTTAAAATGAGAACCTAAGTTTTTTGATATCTGTATTTTGTAAAAGCAGTGGTTGCAACCTGAAACACAAAGCTATGTTGTAGGTTTATGTTAGGCCGTTTTTCCTTTATACCTAGATGGCTTTCTGTGTGATGTTTTGGTGTATGTCTTTACAATCTGAAATCTCTGTGCAATTTTTGATTAGCAAGATTTTGATTAACAAGAAATTTGAAAAAGATCTCTAGTTGTTTACCTGATGCAGTAAAACCTTACTGCCAAATTATTTGTTTTAATCTCCAAATTTGTTTTAATCTCCAAATTTGTTTTAATCTCCAAATTTGTTTTAATCTCCAAATTTGTTTTAATCTCCAAATTTGTTTTAATCTCCAAATTTGTTTTAATCTCCAAATTTGTTTTAATCTCCAAATTTGTTTTAATCTCCAAATTTGTTTTAATCTCCACTTACATAAAGTAACTGGACATGATCCTTGAACAGGCCGTACCATACGTCTGCCTGAAATAAGAAGTTATTTTTCTATCATTCTTCTTAACTGAATGATAATCTTAGCAGAACAGCTGCTTATATACCTAATATTATCTTTGTTGGCAGCAAAGTCGTTTAGTTTTGGTGGGTTTTTTGTGGTTCTTTTTTTGTTTGCCTGGGGTTTTTTGTTTTTTTTTTTTTGTTTTGCGGGGGTTTTTTGTTTGCTTGTTTTGTGTTTTTTTTGGGGTTTTTTTGTTGTTGTGGTTTTTTTTTTTTTTTTTAAAAAGATCAACAGCATTAAGATTAGAGACAAAGATTTTAGTAGTTACCTGTAAATTGAAAACTTTCGCTATAAAGATAGTAAAAATACAACTCTAGAGTTTGCATATTAGAACACCACAAAGTAAAAAATTTCCTTAAAATAAAATCACTGTACCAAAGTGCTATGCTAGTCTTTCAGCTGAACAGTTTGGAGCAACAAGATACATCCTGAAACAAAGAAATTCTAAGTTTAACATCTTTTAAGCTCACTTCTCATTTATTTTGAACTTTAATAAATACCACAAATGAGGACTACTTACTTGTAGCAAAGATCCTCTCTGAACAACTGTCAAAAAAGAAAAGATTTGTTTTAATTTTCTGAGGAAAACAATTTATATTAAAAACAAAAAGCAATTAAGAAATTACCTTGCATGGAACATAAGAAGAAGAGATTGGGAACAACTTAATCTCAACTGATAGTGGTGGAAGTGAATTTAATGGTACGCCCATTTTTATTTTCATTCTCATACCGTTGTAATTCTTTTTTAGCTTTTCCAAAACCAACATGAGAGATGAACCTAATTCAGTATTTCCATTATATCTGTTAAAATATGTATAAGAAAATAAGATCAACTTAGACATTTATTTTACTGCTTCCAGAATTGCCCAAACATTTCACAGTGTTTAGAGATTCCTCCACATTGCGCAGGAACAGGAGCTCTCTGGAGCCATACTCTGCTTCATGGCATCACTAGGTGCTCTCTTGAAGCCCCTGCTAAGCTACGGAGCAGGCACTACGGTGATGAGGTTTTATAGCCATCCGTGGCACAGTAAAGCGTTCAGAGGCAGGACTTCTTGGCTGAATTCCAGGTTCGTTACAGGGCATATGCTTTATCAGCTAGAGACTCTGCCATCGCCACCCCCTTCCTGCCTCACCTCTTAACAACCCTGCACCTCCTCTCATTCTCTTTTACCCCCTCCTCCCCAGCTCCCCCTCTACGCACCTCGCCCACTCCTGAATGGATTCTCTGTACTATTCCTTCTGGACAGAAAGACATTCCTGGAAACAAACCGTATTTTGCTGGGTCTATGAATGCTACAGAAAATTTTGGGCTGAAAATAAGACTTGGCAGTTACGAGAACGTAAACTCTCTTGGACAACAATGCTAACTATAAACACTGTTACAAGCTATGGATAGAAAACATCAGTAACATTTAACCAAGTTATCCATTTCATTTAAAAGGACATTAAAGTACATGCCTGCTAAAACATGTCTTTTCCTCCAAAGCCAGTTTGTAAATCTTCAAGCAGTGCTGATAGCACATCTGATAATGAGTGTTTAGTATCTGCAATTCTGCTTCAATCGCTCTCTGCAGTATTTTTTGACAGTGGCTTGATGCAGAATTCTTCACAGCTTGTTCTTCAAGATGTACCAGCCTTTAACATAAGAATAATAAACGAAATCTTGAAGCCCTTGAATCAATGTTTTACATTCATTATGTTTTATTTTGAAACAAGTAGCTTTCCAGAAGCTATTTCTGATACAATTCAAGGAAAAAAAGAAAAGAAAAATGAAATCAGTTCTTCCTATTTACTACACAAAAAAATGTCTTACAGTAGCTTTCACATTATAATCATCCTTAACTGAGAGGCAGAAACTGCACGAGCACCATAATCATTTCTATCCAAAAAGTGCAGTTGAAAGAACAAATAAAAACTTAGCAACTCTGTTGATCTACAGGCACACTCACTTTGTTTCCACAGTCACAGAATGATTTAGGGTGGAAGGGTCCTCTGGAGGTCTGCAGTACAAACCTCTGCTCAAAGCAGGGCTAACTTCAAAATCAGCTCAGGGTCTTATCCAGTCCAGCTCTGTTGTTGGGTTTGGGCTTTTTTTTGTTTGTTTTCAATCTCCAGGAAAGGAGACTGTACCATGTCTCCAACGCTGTTCCAATGCTACTCTCCCTATAAGAAACTTTTTCTTACACCCACTTAGAATTCCCCTCACTGCAACTGCTAGCTCTTGCCCTTTCAAAACGCACCTCTGCAAAGATTTTGACTCTGTCTTCTCGGCAACCCACCACCAGATTACCAAGAACTGCAGGGAGGTTCCCCACCTCCCCAGCCTTCCCTTCTCCGGGCTGACCAAACCCAGTTCCCTCAGCTCTCCCCACACATCAGGTGCTCCACCAGCTCCCCTTCACCATCTCCATGGTCATCTGGTGGGCTTTCCCCAATCTCTTTCTTGCACTACAATGCCCACAGCTGGAGATACCTTTCCAGTTGTAACCTCACAAGCACCAAACGGAGAGGAATCAACACTTTCCTCCATCCGCTGGCTGCAGTCTTCCTAATGCAGCCCCAGGATGTGGTTTCCCTTCTTCACCAGACGGGAGCACTGCTGACTTAGACTCGACAGTCTGCAACTGCAGACTAAGGCTGCTTTGGTCTTTGTTCAACTTCAGGAGGCCTTCAGCTCCTTCTCACTTTTCCAGGTCCCTCTGAAAGGCAGCCCTACCCTCCAGCACAGGAGCTGCTGCCCAGCAGTCTTTTAATACCATCAGTTTTGCTAAGTCAACCTTTCAGTCATGAAAAAAAATCTTATCCAGCACCTACAATTCCAAACCAAGAACAATTCATGACCCACCTCTCAGTGCTTATCTTTACATCAGTGCTGCACAACTCATTTTTTGATTCCTGCTGTTCCTAAACAAAAAACATTTTAAAAAGTTAGATTAACATTCGTATAGACAAGTTCTGAGCAACTTTAACTTAAAAAAAAGTTCTATATATCAAAATTGTTTGGCTGTGTTGTTTTTTTTTTCTTGTTGTGTTTTTTTTTTTTTAAAAGTTACCTGAATTTGTGAGCTTCTTTCAGCTGTTGCTGTATTGCCCTCTGAGTGTTTTTCCAGCATCTCAGTAAGCTGTGGCTGAATTTGCACTGCACTACCAGCTCCACATGACCAGTCTGTATTGCAAGCAACGTCTGCACAGGTTTCACGGTGCCATCCAATGGGTCGAGATTTGTTCATCATTGTTATCTCTGTATTAATAGCCCTGGACGAGAGACAAACCTGAGCACTGGTACTTCTGCTTGTTGTAAAGCAAGCTCTAAAATCAGAGCACACATCAACAGCCTGGTTAACCATAGAGTCACTGGTAACGTTTTTCAAGTCATCACGATGTTCCAACTCTGAGTTCAGACAGCTGGTATTTCCACGGGAGGATTTAGCTGCAACTTCCACCTCAAAAAAGGGATTTTCACTAGTGAGAATTGCAGAGACTGGAAACTGGGTTTCAGCATCCTTTGCAGTGCACTCAGTGCAGCTGGCACCACGTGCGCGCACACCAGATTCTTCACAACTGTAGAAATGGGAGTCCCCTGCACGTCTGCAAAATTGCGTGGCTACTGCAGGGGCCCTCTCCCGTGGTAACAGTAAAGGATCATCTTGCTTCACCGAGTTGCTGTGAATGTGTCTGTCATTGTTTTCAGACACTTCACTTGTAGTCGTTTGGGGTGGCAGCGTGCCATCAATCAGTGGGATGTCTTTCACCTCTCCATTTTCTAAACTGTCACCTACAAGCAGATTTGGACAGACCCTTTCTTTACTCCCACCAGCACGACTTTCAAGTATGCTTCCATAAACAGCACTATGATACTCTGTTTGCTCTTCTAGATGATCACAAGTCATGCCATTCCAATCTGGCAGAGACAGAGAGTCCTGAAGCAGGTGGGGAAGCTCTGGCATAGCTGCTTCTGGGCAGGTCCAGTCGTCTACGCCACACTCAGATGCAGGAGAACAATCTTCTGACACGTCAACAAGATTTTGTTCCTTTGCAACTACACCCCCCAGAACTTCATGAACTGGATCTATCAGCTTTAAGGTTTCAATCCCTATAGTTTCTCTTTGCTCAGAAAACTCACTTGAGCTATTCCTATCATCAAAAACTTGCTCATTAGCGCTGAGATACTCCAGCTGTGAACCTTCACCTAGATGGCTTTGTCTGCAATCATCACACACCCCGCAATTAAAGTGCGTATTGTCACACGCCCTTCCCAACAGATCAGCTTCTTTCTTGCTTTCATCTACCTGTGCACAGCAAATTGTCATTCTCTTTTTATTGTACATTTCAATATCTGCATCTAATGATGAATTTAAATAAGATAAGCTATCCTCTGACAACTTCAATTCTGAAACATTGACAGAACATGCCTGGCCAAAACCCGAGTGGTTAGCTCCTGCTGCAACGTCTCTGACGAGCGTGTGCTCAGCTTTCTCAGAATAGGAAAAAAGATATGAGGTCTGATTGAAGCATCTCCTTTTGCTTTTAACATCGCTGTTCTTTTCTAATTCCATGGTACAAACACTTAAGTCCTCCTCCTCAGAAGTCATCCACACAACTCACTTCCACTGCAACCTCTCAAAGTCATCGGCTTGTCTCTTCCTATCAGTTTCTCACCTTAATAAAAATAAGAGAAGTTCAAGATACTCCATGGTGCACAAGAGGACATTACTGTTTAAAAAATGTTAAATTAACCATCTTATTATTACCTACTGCATGCTAGTATAGAAGCTAGGAATTACATGGTACATTCTCAAAGAAATCCCAAGAGCTCACAGAAGGCTGTTAAAAGAATGTGCTGTTCTTGCTTGCGTGACTTCAATTGAGTAAAAGCCTCCTCAGAGACCAATGAATCCTATTTTCTTAACTCTTGGGCAAAGTTTCCATCCTCTTACCACCGAAGCATTTCTTGGCTGAATCATCAGAATCCCTGTTGATACACAGCAAGCTACTTACATCGCACGCCAACTTCACGACAGCACACAAGGTGTTCTGATGCACATACTGACTCTGAGAGTCAGGAGGCAGATGTTATCCCGGATACAGCAACCACAAACTGACCTCACACCGTTCCTCATTGTATGTTTGGCCTGTAAGCACTCCCTGACACAGAAAGCTTACAGCTTCTTGATCCAACACCAGTATATTTACTGTAGGCAACATCCTCCAGTCCAGGAGCTATAAAAATTGTAAAAACTACTTAAATGACTGAAGAGGTGAACTTAGAGCTCTGTGCCTTCTGAGAACTAAAACCCCTTCAGATGTTGGACATGGGAGAAACAGAAGCATATTCCTTTTAATTCTGGGGAAACAAGAAGAAATGGTTATTGAGCACAGAGCTATAAGAAAACCTGAAAATCTTTCCAACCAAGAAGTGTAAGACATAAGGGAAAACAGGAAGATGGTTTCTTGGATCAGAGCACTTCTTTTAGCTACACAAGAAAGCTGGACAATACACCAAACCAAAACAATACACCTGCTCTGGATTGCAACAAACCTAGTTTTATAGCAAACATGAACAAAAAGCAGAGAAAAAGCACATAGGGATGGAAGACGCTCTTTGTGAAGCTTGTTTCTTGTAAATGGTTGTCAGGTCTCCTCTGCCTACCCCCAAAGTTCATAATGAAGAGGGGGATACAGAAACGTTAGACACATTTCTCAGCTAGGTATGCTTTCTAAACTACCAAAACGAAACATAACAATTTTATGTTATAGTCTCTAACCTGACTGTAATCTTACATAGAACACAGCAAATCACAGTCTTGTCTGTAACTCTTCCCCCTGCGAGGGCATGCAGGCCAAACCAACACACCCAGCTGGGTTTCATACCCTTGTAAAGACACAAGTCACTGGTTCATCAGTTTCCAGCTGGGTGAAACACAGTCCGCTAGGAACCGAGTGAAGTACTGAAGCGACTAACGCACAAGTTACATGAGCTCTGTCCGCTCCAGGTACAAACAGTGTGAGCCAGGCCTTGTATCCGCACAGGAAGGTTTGCAGAACGGACCCCTAAGAGGTAACTTCATCACAGCCCTTCCTCACAGGGAAAAATGGCTTGTCTCTCGCACCTGCATCCACTCATTCTCCTCCACTGCGGATCAGCATTAAAATGACATCATTTAAAATCGCTTAATAAAAAATCATTTAAGTCATTTAACAGAAGTCAGTCACCATCAGTGAAGTAAGGAAATCAGTCAAAAAAAAACCTTACCGTGATTTCAGTATGCACTTCTGCAGTTATTTTTGTTTCACAAACGTTAGCTTTTTTATCACACTAACTTTACCTTCATCTCCTAACTGAAGTTTTGAGCAACTGTATCTGTGAAATTCAAAATCTTGCCGTAATGCTGCCAAAGCACATCTCAGGTGCCTAAACACAAATTACAACGTACTACCACAGAGAAATAGCTTTTTTCCCCCTCTTTTTTCCTTAAGAGCCAGTTAAGAAACACGAACCACAATAGCCTAGATAAATAACAATAACCTTGTTGTTACCACTGCTGACGCAGCTGGATGCTTAACAACAGCCAAGTAGGTTAGAAACCAGCACTGGTATTAAAGCTCCGCAGAGCGGCGTGGAGAGCCACAGCTGAGCCCCCGGGGAGGAAGGTGGGGGAGCCCTCAGCGCGGCCCGGTGCCCCCGCTCGCCCAAAGGGAACCCCAGGCAGGGAACCGCCGCTCACAGCGCTCACCTCGGCTCCAGGGAAGGCTGAGCAAGCTTCCTGCTGCCTAAAGGAAGCCGCCCCCCTCCCGTAACGCCTCCAGTCCCGGCGCCGAAGCCCCCGGCCGCTAACACCCACCTGCCGCCTACCGCCCCCGCCGGCCGGGCGATAACGGCCCCGCCGAGCACGCGCCCAACGGCCGCACAGCCGCCGCTCCCCGCCCGCGCTTCCGGCCCATTGGCTGCGACGGGAGGTGCTTCAGCGTCTGATTGGCCGGCGCGGCGCCTGCGTACCTCCCCCCCTCCCACCGACCCCGCCCGCGGCCGTGTCTCCTCAGAGGCGGTTGGGCCCATCTCCTCCTCCCTCCCTCCCTCCCGGCCGGGCGGGCTTCTCCCGACGCCTGGCACCGAGAGCCCGCACCGCAGCCTGCCGGGGACAGCAGCGTGGCTTCGTGTACAGTGATTAAAACCTACCAGCAGCTGGAAGGCTTTCAGACTGAAGGAACGTATTACAGGCAGTGGAGACCAATGCAGTGAACCGGGGGATGTCACCCCAGAAATACCGGTTTCTGCTACGCAGATCACCGATCGTAAATGTACCTGTTATTTTTACAAGGTTAGTTCTGGCCCTTACGCCTCCTTTTAAACACATGGATGTGAAGTTCATAGAATAGTTTGGGTTGGAGGGGACCTTGAAAGGTCATCTACTCCAACCCCCTGCCGTGGGCAGGGACATCTTCAACCAGATCAGGTTGCTCAGAGCCCCGTCCAACCTGGCCTGGAATTTTCCCAGGGATGGGGCATCCACCACCTCTCTGGGCAACCCGTGCCAGGGTTTCACCACCCTCACTGTAAAAGTTTCTTCCTTACATCTAATCTAAATCTCCCCTCTTTTAGTCTAAAACCATTACCCCCTTGTCCCATTGCAACAGGCCCAGCTAAAAGTTCTTAACAAAGCATGCAAAACATGGCTTAGCTGCCCAAAACAAACTAAACCCCGAACCCATATAATTCATTGTTTAGAGCATTTAAAAAAGCAGAGACAAGCACTAACCTCCTCCTCAGTATATTTCATGTAAGCAATCACTGTGTGACAACAGCCACAATGAGTGCAAGATGAAATTTAATACTAAAATTGACACGTTTTTAATGAACCTAGTTGCCTCCCGTTGGGAAGGATTCTTCTATTGAAAGTTACTATGTTCACCATAAATACTTGCAGTGGGCAATGAATCCCATCAGCAATACCATTCAAATTTCTCCTGATGGGACTCTCCCTGTCCCCCCGCCTCCCCAAGTGCACCCTCACATCAGTGCCCTTACTCACACAAGCCTTTGTACATTTTACAACCAGTGTTGCTCATGTTTGTGTCTGCAGCAATATATTACAAAGGAAAATGAGCCCGTTACACCAGTATCATCCAAAAAGTCTGTATTTTCCAAGAGAACTTTTAGCAGTAACATCATCATGACAGACCACTCCATAAAAACTACCCAAACAAGTGACATTTTTATTGGCGAGTTCTGCTAATGAATTTCCTTTTTCACGCTCGTATCTCCCAACAGATTTGATTTTTAGAAACAAAACAAACAAACAAAAAAACATTTCGGGTAACATTCCATTTGCAAACAATAAAATTATTTAACATTTAAAAATAAAACAAAAGATAGCAATTTTAAATACAAATTCTAGGAAAATCCGTCCTGGTTGCCCCAGGAGCCGTTCCTCGCCAGGCTGCCACCACCTCGGCTCCGCTCTGGATCAGCGGGCTGGGTACCGAGGCTCTCCCGTTTGGAGCTTGATTAAAAGGACCGGGGCGTGTGCTATCATTACCATTCGAAGCCCTGTTGTTGTACATTCTTCACAGGAAAACATAAAACAGTTTGCAGTAAATGAACCAGTACTTTTTCTTCCCTTATTCTAAAGCTAAGCCATACTGAAAGTTAGGGGGGGAGGGGGAGAAAAAGTGGCTTCAACATTCAGCTACTTTTATCACACACAAAGTTTTCTACTAAGAGCATATCCAGGTTGAAATACACATCTGATTTCTGTCATGAGGTTAATGCTTATGGGGTGCGAGATGCAATCTACTTTGAAATAATTAACACATCACTTCTTGATGAGCAAAGTATTATTTTTAGCCTTTTGGACCAATGCTTAGTTGCTAGGCTGTTTCTCCTCAATCTTGCCTGGAGAGAGAGTCTTCACCGCTACCACGAATAAAAAGACGACCAGTGGCAATCACACACCTTATCATCAGTTAGTAAGATGATGTATTTAGCACGTCTGTTTGCATTCTGAAAAACCCTTAGTTTATTTTTTAGGCCCCAGAGGCTTTGTACACCAGAAATTACACAAGTCAACCACAGAAAATTGTAAATTGGTATCCACGGAGATTGAGGTATTCCACAAGAAACCCGGCTCTGCACCTGAATGTTCCTCTCAAAAAGAAAAAAAAAAAAAAAAAGAAAAAAAAAAAAGAAAAAGAACCCAAAGCCCTAGCTGGAGTGGAAATTTCATTTAAAAGATTCCTTTAATCCCCATGTTCCAACACACTTGATCAAAAAGAACATAGTTATTTCCTAGGGGCACAAAAAAAGCCTTCTTCATCCTTTTCCCGGAATATTAATTTCAGTACTGCATTCCTAAATTTCCAGGTACGCTCAGAAGAGATGAAGAGAAAGGTGTCATTTTCTAGCCAAACCAGAGAAACACATTCAGACACTGTTTTTGGTTTATTTAATTTGTGAAGGTGCTCTAAGAAGATAACCAGCGATCCCCTTAACGTTGAAAATAGCAGCGGTTTATACTCTAACCTCAGTCTGCGAGGAAGAGGCTAGGGAAAGATCTGGACCGGAGAGTCTGAAGACCAAGTAAAGAAGAAACGGTCTCCCGGGTCTGGATTTGGCTTGCTAGAACCGTATCTATGGAGGCAGTCAGCATCGACAGAAGGTTGCGCCCGTCGAACGGGAGATGCTGCTTCATAGCGTGAGCAGGTTGCCAAGGGACTGGTCGCCTGCCTCACTCGCCAGCTTTTCTGTTAGGGCTGAACGGGGAAGGAGAGCTTTATTCTTCAGGTAACTGCTGTTCTCCTTTGAGTAGTACATTCAGAACGAGTTCCAGTAAACGAGAGCTGTAGTGCTAGTTGTGTATAATAAACTGCCTGCAACGTTTCAATTGGGTATGTTATTTTTCATGAAAAGTGGAAAACCTTTAGAATTACCTTAGAAGGAAATAATTCGCTACTCCTGTATTTGTAGAAAAACCATAGGCAGTAATATTTTCTAAAGTGCTTCTTTACTTATCAGTTACTTTTTTAAAAATTAGACTTGTATGTTGTAGCGGCATAGTTTCCTAGTAGTTCATGGACCAGTAGATAGTTTCTGATGTAAAAAACCCATTACATGTTTTGTTTAAGCAAATGACGCTTGCTTTGACAAATGCACCGAAGTGAGTGATCTAAGTGCAAAACCCACCATTTCTTAAAAGACGGCCTAATGCTGGTTTATTAATGCAACTTTACATCCTTTAAAAGTAGTTTACTTCAACTCCAAGAGCAGGGATTAAATAATACAAATAAAAGTTGAAAATTCAATGAAGCTATTGCCTATTTACCCTGAAATAAAATAGTCTTATGATTCAACTGGTGCAAAAATCCCTCCAAACACCTTTGTTTTATTGGCAAAGTCATTTAAGGTCACTTTTGCTTCCAAGACCATCTTCTTCCATGGTTTCCACTGAAGGAGTTTTGCTTTGTAATGGCTTGTGGTTCCACAGTGATTTGTAAATGAAAAACCTACTATGAATAACTCTACCGTAGTCACTAAATTACAGATACTGTCATGAGAAAGTCCAAAACTTACAGTGGTTTGTTTTTTTTTTTTTTTTTTTTAAATTTTCAGCAAGACACAAAATTCCAGTCCAGTTAGTCTTTTCTTTGAATGCCATTTTAAATGGCAATAAATGGCTGCTGTGCCTTCTGGATGGAGAACTTAACGTGACGCCCAGTGTGCTTCTTATATGATAGACGGATGTTGTATTTCAAATGCACCCAAAGAAGGGTGTAGAAGGGCCCCCGCAGGCACAGCCATTTGGATCAGCTACTCCTATGTATATAGTGCAGTAGATTTGAATCTGCGTAGAGAACCACAGCTGGGTGGCACGTAGCAAATGTTGGGGTTGTCTGTTCTCAGAAGGCATGACACAAAGCATCCCGGACAGCAAGAGACAGAAGCATCTGCAACGTTGTTCTGATTCTGTCAAGTAGTAGTAGTTTCCATCGAAAGGTGGTGATTATTGCTGAGACAGTAAAGCACTCCGGTTGGCTTTCATCTTCTCCAAGCGTTTTACTAGATGACCATTGCTGACTTCAAGCTCTTCGGTTTTATCCAATGCTGAACGAAGCTGAAGTAAGGAAGCAGAAAAAAAAAAAAAAAAAAACAAACCATAACTGTCACAGTGTTTTCCCTTTCCAAAGATAAAGCCAAGTTTGTAGTTACCAACACTAACTGATCATACTGCTGGAATTTCCTTACAAGATAAAGCAGTTGAAAATTCCTGTTAGCGGAGTTAAAAGTAGATGTTGTGTAACTGCTTTGAAGGCCACACACAGAGATATTTTCTAAGCACGGTGCCAAGAATCCAAGGTATTTACAGAATGTTTGACAAATGGCTCAGAGTTTGCCTCAACTTCAGAGGCAGGGATGCTCAGAGATACCTGCCGGGTGACATACGCCTGTCTCACTGCCTAGCTTGCATGTTTCTGGTTCCTGGAACGACAGCCACAGCTGTGGCTTTGGAGCCTTAGTTTTCTATAAAATCCACCACAGGATGGGGGTAGGGAGAGAGAGGTGTTCTGCACAGAGCAATAGTTACAGGCAGCAGAGCAGAAGTATTTAGAAAAAGAAAAGAGCCACAATGAACAAAAGTCAGGAGGCAGGTGTGAAAGTGGACAAACGTATTGAAGCTGGTTGTAGCAGCTACTTGGAGAGAACATGAAATTTGGTAAGGTCAAAATTACGGATGAAGATGCAGTGTTTTAAGAGACAGAAACATGGACAGAGTCTGCAGATGGACACACTACAGCAAACAGGCATAAAGAGATTGACAGAGCAAGAAAAACAGGCTCAACAAGAATGATTCACATCCATTTAGCACTCAAGTTCAGACTCTGAAGCTTGAAAGTTTAGACTGTCATTGGTGGTAAGGTGTGGCACTCTGCTTAAATAATGAAGCGCCCAAGTTAACCTTACAGCAGGATTTCCAGCTTTCTACTGCTGCAATTTCTGAATCACATGTTCTAAGACGACCAGTGATTTATATTTACAAACTCAGAATTTGTAACACTGAAAGTAACGAGTCTTCAGGTACAACAAAGGACAAGGACAGCAAAGTAGAAATAGCAATTCTTCAGCTTGATGAATGTCAAACCCCGTGAACATTCACAGCTGCAATAGCATGCAGACCCGAGCATTTGAAGGCTGCTTCTAGATTCAAGTTGTACAAGTAGAACTTGAATTTGCTCCAGAGAACCGACTTTGGTACAAAGCAAGGCATGGGTCAGTTTAGGAAGGAATGGAGAAAAGGAATGGGAGTTCACCATTGTGACTGTTATTCCAATTTGAGTGCTGAAAGTTTGGTTAAACATTTAGAACGAATAACTAAAGCAATTAAAAAAAAAAAGTAGATGTCTATTCATTGCTCTACCGAGAAGTGTAGTTCCTCCTCTAAAATTCACCAGACAGGCCTCCCCCCATGCGGTACGGACTGACTGCTAGCCTATGACAGTTTGCATTTAGAGTTACCTCTCTCTGTAGTTTGCGTTTCTCTGCTTTCAGTTCATCTTCGACTCTTTCAGCATTTTCAGCAGCAGTTTTGTATCGGGCTACCTGACCTTCCAATCGTATTACCTAAGGCGAAGGCAAATTTTCCGAATTAAAAGTTGTACCAAGAAGTTACTCTGAAGCTTCACTCTTCCACAAGTAGTTAAGCAATAACCAGAGAGATGCTCACTTTTCTTTAGTAAAATAAAGGCATATTTTGAGGAAAAAAAAAATACCAAGGACGCCTGGCCATGGTAACTTGAGATCTTTTATACATATCCATATTTAATATGCTTCCAACAACAAAAAAATACAGCCCATTGAATAAATTTATCTCAGCAAGAGTATCACTGACTTACTCTGGACAAGAGCAAACAGTCAATATTGAACAGTCTTGCATAAAATCCATACATATACTACATCATATGCCAGGAGCCATTCAAAAATTGTTGATAGCGAGGCATAAGTATTCTGAAGAGTTCAGTAAGTGCTCTCAAGATACCTTTGTCTTTGAACGTTTTTCCCTCAGTGAAGATGAGTAAAATATTCCCCATACATAAATGAAAGCATTTTAGTCGTTACGACTTAAGTGCAGTAGCCCTGATGCTCCAACACTCCTGCTTCTTATTTTAAGGGAAAAATCACAGTAATCGTGATTTCTTTTATCATATAATAAAATACACTTTCTCTTTATATTCTCACCATGCCTAAGCAAACAGAACAAGCCAGAAACTTACATTCTGCTCCAATGCTGTTATCTCTTGCTCAGACTTTGCTAGTTTAAATTTGAGATCACTGATCTGTCTGTTGGCATCTCCTAAAAGAATTGCAGATTTATCAGAGATGTCAGAACAAGCGTCAACAGTGTCTTCTAACACGTCTGTCATAAAATTTCCATGCTACAGCGATCTACTTGGGGCAGCGGTAGAGTAGCAAATGCTGTCTACACATCAGAGCTGGCAGCTAGCCCCACTCAGTGCCCAGCAGATAGGAGCCACTCCCAATCTTGCCTGATTCCCTTTTGACCACTCTGAAAGCAGAATTAACTAGGAACTCAAGCCCAGCTCTCCCGGGGAACACAAGGGAGATTGCCAATTACAATCTTGTTCAAACAAAGCATAATTGTTCCCCCACCTCTAGTAGAGGTGCATGGCTGGCTCCCAGTTTGAAGCTCCCTTAGAACTGAAGGCTCATTTTTACTTAGAGCCATGTGGTTATTGTACAGATACATTTTTTTCACTCACATGCAGGACACAAAAGCTCTCTTAAAATCAAAATGTAGCTCACTTTGGAGGTCAATCATGTGCATATCTGTCCCATTTTCCAGAACTTCATCTTCAGACTGTGTATTTTCCATTTTGCCATTTTTTTGCTTTTCTTCCAGTTGTCCCTTTAATTTTTTAACCTGAAGGACACAAAATAGTTATTAAAATAGAATAAGGGAAAATCGTAGGCACATTGACATAAAACATTCTTAAAAACCCAAACTGTGTTTGGCTGTGCATGAAATCTTAAGGTCAAGGATATAATCCATAAATGAAAGCATAGAGCATCCTGCAGACAAATAGGCCAGCTAAATTTTTTTTGTTAAGCTTTATATCCATTATGGAATAGCATGGTACCAGCAATAATTACTTTAATTGCAATTCTTTATGAATGGTCCACTACCCACAGATCCACCAATCAGGAAGGCTTACTCTTGGAGATAAAATTTGCTTCTACAATTTCTGGCCCGTATTAGTTTTTCCCTTGGGCTTGGCCAATCTGAAGTATTATTTTTCAGAAATAGTCCTGGAGAAGATTTAGGTGACTAAGGACACTGAATATGACTGGTTAGCAACACGGAACAGGCACAGTGGGTCACATCTTTCTTGCCCTGTATCCTGAGTTAACACGCAGGAGAAATGTTTCAGAGGAAGAATAAAGTGGCAAGCAATGCAGTAAGTCCTCAGCAAGAGCAACCCAGCACATATTCTGAAAGGCAACGGCACAGCTGTTCTATACCTTATGTTAGGGCTATTTTGATTTTTTTTATTCTCTACTATTCTTATCACAGATTTAGTAAACACAGAGCATTTCAGTTTTCCTATGATTACCTGGTCTAGTAAGGATTCTCGTTCATCAATGAGTTTTTTCAGCCTATCTGAAAGAGAAAACTGAAAGTTCAGTGCTGATTTGATCGAGCCGCACATTTCGAAGTGCATCTGATACAAGACCAAACCGTTAAGGTTAGTGCAACTAATGATGAAGGTAGTTATGCACGTACCACAGGAAATGAGGCCACAGACAGGGCTGGGAAGGGGCTGCAGCCAGGGGAGGTTATGTCATTCTCACAGAACATGCTTGTCACGGCAGTAGCAGCACCCAGCTGCATGCAAAGAGGCTAATCTTCTACGTTAGGTTAGCATGCAAGAACTCTAGGGTCAAACACAACTGCAACACAAAATCTCACAAATCTTTACAGTTTAACATAATGAAAATACTGTAAACACCCATAATCACAGCTAAGCACATTCTCAGCACTTTAAATCTTCACTTCTTTCACTAAACAGCAAGGTAATAACATTTTGTGTTATCTCCAGTATTATGACCAGAAAAACATTTGCCCATTAAGTTATTTTTGTTTCAGATGCAGCAGTCTGGTAAAACATTCTTTTCTCTTTAATCCTTCATAGTCAATCCTCCTGGTCAAACATCAAGCAGGTGATGGGCAATCTGGACCAACTGTTGTGTTACACTTGAACTTGAAAGTGCTGCAGATCAGCACATGGATGTGTGTGGCATTGATTAATAAAGTGCACACTACAGAGTGAGACAACTAGGAAAGAAGAAATGGAAGTAAGTAACCAAATCACTTGTTTTTTTCCTTCCCTATTAAGGGATGCAAAATGTGAAAGCATTTTAGCAGGTACTCACAAATTTTTGTATCACTATAATTACTTTACATCATTAATTAACAATTTAAGTTTGTTCAGGTACACCTCAACAGAAGTACATTGGAACAAAACATACACTGGAACTCAAATATTCTTATTAACAGAGGATATATTGACCTCAAACAGGTCTTACTCCACAAGTTTGACCCGTATGTTTATTGCAGTTTTATTTAGTTTGCCTCCCTCACCAGCCAGCGGTCACCTGTGCAGAACCAAGCCAGTGGGTGTTCAGAGCTCAACTCCACATCTAATGTCTGGCCTGTTAATTAAATGGTTAAAATCCAAAGGTCACTCAAGAAAAAGGACTTGTAAACCTACAGAAAACAATTGACAAATTGCAGATAAAAGGCTGGGGGGCTTTTACCAGGTAAATTCTGTTTATAGACAAGTATTTTTTAAAAAGCTTTAAAAATACCAACACTGTAGTCCTCATTCATTGTGAAATCCTGAACAGGTCAAAGTCTTGTGGATCACCATTTTTTCTTGTTAACACATGAAGTAAAGAGAATAAAGACTCTATATTGAATCAAATCACGAGGAAAACCGAAGTTTTCAAATGAAAGTCCCTCTATGGCAGACTTGTACAGTCCATTAGCTAGTAATAACGTGGTAAGTCATTCCCCTCCTGGGAATACAAGTTCCCATATACCAGCAGTCATTCTAGAGCATGGAATAAAACCTTTACCTTGGCTTCTGATGCGATACCCAAACACAGATCTTAAAGTGACATCCCCGTTCAGCAGTTCTATGCATTCATTTTGAACCTCCTCCAGTCCTATTTTTTTTTTAGCCATTTGTAACACACTCAACATTGTTACACCTGAGCATTGACATGGAAAAACAAAATAAAACAAAAACAACAAAGAAACCACATTTTTTGTAAACTACCAAGAGTAACAAAAATTTACAAGGAGAAACCCCTTCAAAATAATAAAACAATTTCACATATCTATATGGGAAGGAAAGGAACCTTAAAGCAGAAATTCTGTAAAAGATGAAAGAAAGGGAAGAAAAATAAAGGTCAATGAAGAAAGCAAGGAGAGCCAACAGTAAAAGAAAGGTCAGAGATATTCAGACTTGGAGATAGGGTTGGGAGTCACGGGTCAGCAGAGATCAAGAAATGAAGTTACTAAGAATTGGAAAGAGAACAAGGACTGATGCAGAAGGACACCTCGAGGCCACTACAAAATTAGCCCAAGCTTACTGACTCCAAAGGGGCCAAATAATCCACCTTGATCCTGAAAATAACTTAGTCATGCACAGAGCTAGGTAACTTTCATTAGCACACCAGTGCTGTGGGGTGAAATATTCCTGCCTGAAGAAAGGATACCTCCTCCAGTTTCCAGCAAGGAAGCACGTCAGCTTCCCCCAACCCCCGTCCCTGCAAAATGGATGTTAGCATTTTGAGATGAGCCTTCAAATCTGATCCCACCATCAGAGACATCTGTGCACCTCGCTGGGACAGATGACATGCTGGCAGCAGGATTTACTAAGACCACAGAAAAAATTAGTTTGCTAGAATTGTCATTTATGTAGAAGTTTTCTGCATATATAGATGAAGGTCTCTCAGGTTTCACTTATCTTAAAACCGCACACTAACAAAGAAAACTTACTTTAGCTTTAACAGATATCTCTGCAGAGCCACCTTATTTTTTGCATTTAGGAGACATTTTTCCAACAAATCAAGGATCTGAGGACCTTGAGAACAGGTGAGCAGAAAAGAGCAATCTACTGAATTAGGACATGAAGCACCTAATTACAATTCTCATCTCTAACAGTCATTATCCTTATTTCACATATGAAGATACTACAATGAATAATTAGAGCGTGACATTCATCTCACTTAAATTTAACTTCGGTAACATGATTCCCAGGCTACTCACTGCACCAATTCACGGCTTACATAGGCAAAGGAGCTTAACAGGGGGCTGAGGCGAGGAGCTGGGCCCTGGGACGGCCTGGGAGAGAGCAGGACAGAGAGGGGGTGGTGGTTACCACTGTCTTCTGCTATTGTACAGGCCTGTTTAAGTCAAATGACTATTCTCACTACCTTGGTAGTGCAGTTGACTCAGGGTACTGCTAGCTAGGGTGCTGCTTCAGTGGCACAGTTGACCTAACATCCCCTAATCAGCCACAGATCCTTGATGTCTCCTCCTACTTGGGGTGGGAAGCAGCTGGTTTTAACCCGAATGATTTGTACAACGTGTGGCCCAGCAAGTAATTAATACTGACGCAAATGAGAGGGGTAAACTGTATTTGGAAGGCAGGAAGGCATCCCATGAAATCACACCAGCAGCCCCAAGCAGCTACTCAGAACAGTTTGCAAGAACTCAATCGTCAGATCCATAGTAGGTCGGGTAATACTCCTCCTCCAGATCTGTCAATTTATTTTGGATCATGAGAAAAAAAACAACAACAAAAAATACTGAGAAATGCCTTCCTCTCCTTCTCAGAAGAGGGATACTGCTGGGGACAGGCTGTTGGAACACTGAATAAGCATAGGATTTGGAAGACACCAGCTTGTAATACTGATGTTAAGGGAGACAGGAAGACTGTTCTTTTCCCGTAATAAAGGAAATGTTGACCAAGGCCTTTCACTAATACTTGCTGCATAAGGGGAAAGAAAAGTTTCTTCACCAACTGCTTTTGAAAGCCTTTCACGCTAGCTCTGGATTCGCAGTGATGCACAAACCTGGGCTAAAGGCTGTATGTGCCACTAGGCATTGAACAGAAAACCCAGCGAGCGTTTGGAGCTACGGAGCTATTCTGAAAGACAAGAGTCTTACACACGGAGAGTGGTGCTCACTGCAGCACACATCAGCAGACTGTCCCTGCTCAAAACAGAATGGGTAACATAATAGCAGCAAATATCAATTTTGATGTTAGTTCATCTCATGATTCCTTGGTTTCATGGCAGACTTCATGAAAAGACTGATTTTGATATTTTGCTGTCTTTGAAATTCAAAACCAATGGAAGGGACAAGCTAGAACTTATCTTGTATCTGTTAGATATTGCAGGGAAAATGCCCGAAACAGTTTTCCATTGTGTAACTTTACAAAGGATGCATTTTCTAGGGAATTCCTCCTGAGACACTGTCCCCTCCCCTCTTATGGCACACATTTCACTCAAATGCTGGCTGGCATATAATATTTCAATTATTAAATTTGGAATATAACATCTCGCAATTCCCTTTATCTCCAAGATGATTTATCCCTCGACGTGCATATACTCAAGCAAAAACCAAAGAGGTAAAGAACACCATGACTTTCTCCTCCACAGTACTTGCCCAATTCCAGAAGTCGGGGACCAGCTGCCAACAGAGGTACCAAGCAGCTAATGTCCAAGAACGGATTTACATCAGCTACGCTTCATTGCCTGTCCATGTTCCTACTCCTACCCTAGTTTCACTGAGAGCTGGCCAGTTACTGTGGGAGAAAAGCTGGTACATGGACAGTTAGTTATGACTAGAGTTGTCATTATTTCTCCTTCCATGACTTGGCTTTAAAAAGGACTTCTCTTACAGGTGCTTTGTCTTCTGAAGTGGAAAAGCTAGTTAAAAACAGCTCACCATTAATTCCCTTAACCATCCAGAAGGACTTCTATTAGAAACAAACTCATATGAAAAATACAGGAAATGCTGGCATGTGCCTAATTTAACGCAGAGTTGCTTACAGATCCATACACAAGTATAGGTGAAGCAAGCACATTTAATTATATATTTAAGTGCATTTAACATTTAAATATAAATATATTTAAAGTACTTTCAACATTAAACCACATATTACAGTTGTGAGTATAGCAGAGACAAATCTTTAAATAAACACTGCTACATAGTAAGAAGAGATGCCTTTAAGATCTACGACTTTTTAGATTAGCATTTAGTGTAAACCCTTACGAAGAACAACTGCTAATACTTACAGAAACCATACTGGAACTGTTGTAAGTTGGAGAGAAGCCATATGAAAAGAGTTACAGGTTTACAGTCCTGTTATAGGTTTATAGTTACGGGAGCCATCACATATTAAAGGTCCTCAAACACCAAGGCTGCCCATTCCTAGTAAGATAGCTCTTCCAGCTACATAGCACAACGTGATAAATTTAACAAAGAAAGCTGCAAAAAAATGTTTTTGAAATTATATAATTTAAATAAATATTTAAGCAGGTTTATAAACAGCGCTCTGGACAGGCAATTTAAAGTATAAAATATGTTTATTTCAATTATATACAGCTCAGTACATTTTGATATACATCTTGAAATTTTGCAGTCTGTTTCTACTCCATCAACTTTGTAACATCAACACAAATACAGCCTTCCATAACCCCCCCCACCCCAACTCCTCAACTTGCATTCCCTTGCGTTCATTGCTTAAAACAGCTTTAAATGAATTTTTAATTATGCAAAACATGCTCTTCCTCCCAAGCACTAGCAAAGATGCAAGAAGAAATATACCAATGGAGTCAAAGTGTCTAATTTATGCCAGCAATTCAAAGCAATCCAGCTTTTCAAAAAGGCATGGGGGCTCGTATACAGAACAACAATCATCTACGGTCTGGTATCCAACAAGAATTAAGACATGCAAAGTTATCTTCTTTCCAGAAAGGAAGAGGAAAGAATTTTTCAGAGATAAAAACATTCCTTCAGAATCATAGTTTGCAAAAAATATAATGCAGTAAGGAAATGCAATTTTAAACAAAAATCTTCTTGGAAAAATAGATATTTTATATATTCATAGCTAGACAGTACTTGATAGCAAACCTAAGCACACATTACAGTGTGTATTGACACTTTCTTTAGAAAAAATAAAAAACCCATGTGAGACATGGTGTAAAAGGCCTATTGTGGTCCGAAGTGCCTAGATGAAGTAAACATGTATATATTTATTCCTTTCAGCAAACTAAGACCTGTATGTTGCTTTCTTCAAACTGAATATTGTTCTTCCAAAGTGTTTAGACTAAGCAGATTCACAGTGATCTAACTATATTTTGGAATATGACCATATTAGAAATACACACAAAGTGGAATGAGAGTAATTTTCCATAGTGAACAAATAGATTGGTTCCTAGGCTTTAATCATTCAGAGAGAAGTTTCAACATCAGATCAGCGTTGCTCATCTACTGAGTTCCTTCATGAAGTGTTAATGTACTCACGGTAGAACTAATGCGTCTAAATACACATAAGTATGCGCATAAGTTCACAGAGGTCCAATGCACATAAATACATTCAAGACATCTATCATCTAGGCTAGGAAAAAAGAAGAATTTCATATAGAAATTCCTCAGTAGCAGTTATCCACACTAAAAGTACTTTAATTGCAAGATAATCTGATAGTTGATTTGTGAAGCTTGCTCTTTTGGTGATAAACTGTAAACCTGAGACACAGCAAAACCAAACCCACGCACGATTTCTTGTGGCTAGATACGTCAGTGAATAACTTAATACTTGCATCATTACCACTTACATAACATTGTATTATGATGAGAGTTACCTATAAAGAAAAAACCTTAAGAGTATTCCTAAGGTCTGATGCATTGTGCAAAGTGCATGCTTCTGTACTGGGACTGATCAAACGGCATGTAACTCGTGTAGTCTTGAGATGCTGAACTTATGATATTGTACAGTCATCTCTGGATTTACCCTTACCCCTTCTACCACTCTGCAAATCCTCCTTGCTTTCATCCCTGTTATTGCCAGCACCTTCCAAATCCTGTTCCGAAATATTTTCATCTGGTATTTTTTCTGCTTTATTAGAATCTGACGCTTTGATTTCATCTTCCATCACATCAGTCTTCTCATCGGTTTTCCATGATGCTTCCCCTTGCAAGCGCCCTGTTTCTTCAGGCTCACCTCCTTTTTTATGCTGCAAGCTGTCATCTTCAGTCAAGGCGTCCTCAGTTTCTACTTTGTCTGTTCTTTCTCCAGCTTCGTCTGTTTGGGCATTTTCTTGGACAGCATCATTTGCTCTATCACCCTCTCCCTTCTGTGTATCAGCTTTCTCTCCATCACATTTTTCATCAGTTTCTAGTATCTGTTTTGACTCCTCATCAAAATCAAATGCATCACCATCATCTTCCAGTCTTTCCTCCGCTTCACTCTCCAATTTAACTTGTTCACTAGCATGTTCATCCTGCTCAGCTTTCTGTGCAAGGGAATTATTTGCACCTTCCTCAGAAGCAAATCCACCACCATGGTGGTCTGCAAGCTCTAACTCTTTCTCATTTTCTTTCAGTGTTTTTTTATCAACTTTGTTTTCAGCAGTTACACTAACAGGTACAGTTGACTCCTCTCCAGATTCATCTTCCTCTTGTTTAACTACATTCTGCGCTTCTGAAGGAGTATTTTTCTCTCCCACTGTATCACCTGTTGCTTCTTCACTACACTGAATTGTTTGATCTTCTACCTTTGGCTTTAAATCTTCTACCCTTTCTGCCCTACTTTCCTTTCCTTTCCCAGACTTATCCTCTATTTCCACTTCCGACTCCTGAATTTTGTCACCTAAAAGACTTGGGTCTAAACTGGTTTCCTGAGTCGTCACCTCTTTCGCAACATCCGTGCCTGGCTCTGCCTGCTGCAGCACACTTCCTTTTGCCTGGGTAATACCGCCTCCAGCCTCCACAGGTGCCTTATCTCGCGCGCCTGTTTCTGCAGAATCTGAACACATCTCCAACTCTTCTATTAATACTTCCTTCTGCACATCCTTCTCAGCCCTAACATTTTCAAGTTCAGTTTTATCTTGCTTATCTTGTTCCTCTGATGATGCTGAAGGACTGTCCTCTGAAGAAACTAGTTGCATGCATGCCTCATCTCCTCCACCTTCCTCTTCACTTGTATCTGCTGGGACACCACGTTCACACGACTCCCTCCCCTCCAACCCCACAGACTCTGCTTCCCTCATCTGACCCTGCACTGTGTTCCCAGCCTCATTTTCTTCTTCAGCTCTGTCACCTCCTGTTTTATCAATTCTTCCATCAGTGCAGTCTTTGCTTTCAACAAGCTTTTCCTCCAAGACATTTGTAACCTCCTTTTCAGCACTTTCTTCTGAGTGCTGGAGTCCCTCAGCGTGACACTCCATATTTACCTCTTGACTAAGCGAGCCTGCTACTGCAACCTCTGGTAGCCCTGCCTGGTCAGAAACCAACTCACAGCTCTCACTTGTAATGTTGGCTTCCTGATCCGTTTCATTATCACTCAGGGCATGGCTAGTTTTAAAATCCTCTTGTTCTTCCTGTTCGGGTGCAGCTTTTTCCAGTTTGTGCTCTGTACCTAAGACACTAGGCATTTCCTGAGGAGTCTCAAAAATCTGATGACCTTGCAGAGAGCCCACCTCCGAGTTCTCATTTGTCCTTGCATTTAAATCACAGTGTTCAGCCTCCATACTAACAGGCTGTTGGAGTGCTGTGCCTGCGGACTCCGACTCCTTTCTCAAATCATCTGTGTCACTATCATCATTTGAAGAAGCGCACCCTGATACATGTTCTGTAAGGCTTTGAATTTGTTCTGTAAACCTACTATCTGGTAACATCACTGTTGACAGGGCATCACATTCTTCAACCATTTTTTCTGCCTTTGCATTTTCATCAGCATGCAATGTCTGTACTTCCTGCTCCTCAGACTCCTCTTTGTGTTCCTCACGCTCAGTATTCTGCAAGATTTCTCTTTTCCCCATATCCTCCAAAATCTCATTTTTCATGTCCACTTCATTGGCTTTGCCTAAAAGACCATTGAGAAAGTTGAAGGGACCACACCACAGCACTTACCTCCCCACTTAAACCCCGAAAGAGAATGAATCAAAGAATAGGTTAATAAAAGATCAGCTTTTGCCAGTTACGTGAGGCAAAGCAGCAATTGAATTAGTAAGGGTCCGAAGTTTTTGATCAGTGAAATTCACCACCACCCTCTCAAAGCAAGAAGTCTCTGGTGCTGGCTTGCGTTTTTGTAAAGTAAAAGATTTATGCTCTTGGCTGTGTGAATTACAGCTTTTGTACATGAGAACAACTGTTTCAAGCAGTGCAATTTAACAGTAATATCCTTGCAGATGTAACACTAACAGTAAAGATTATTTCTTCTCAGCAATATTCTCTACAACTTTAACCCTAACGCCACTCTATGCATGCAAGAGTATGTGTCTGATGCCATTATAATGAAGTAATCAAGGATTGTTCAGTAATATTTTACTCCTAAGTATCATAAACAGGCATCATCGGTGTATATGACAAACACTGAACATAAAATCTGATTGGCAAGCAAATGGTTCAGCTGTTTAACATTACCAACACAGACCAAAGCGCAGGTACTTAGTGCCCCTTACAGCCACTTCATCCACCCAAACGGATGGGAACTTTTGTGGTTTTGGGTTTGGTTTGGTTTTTTTTTGTAACAGTTTTTCTTCAACTTATACTTAGAAGCAACAGGTATTAGAACAACAGTGTTTGTGGTTTCAGCAGTTAGCTTTTGGGTCTATGTTGTACCTGTTTCCAAAAACAACAGAATAGGGAGAGACAGAAAACATATTACATTTAAAAATATACCCTTACCTTGGTTTTGGTGTTCCAGATTGTTTCCACACAAAAACTGAGTGAGGAAAAAGCAGCCAACAGCTAAAAGCAAGATAACTTGCTCTTGCAACAGTTGGCTGCCTGTTACTATTATTTATTAGTACGTTCGTTTAGAACAAAAACAGGAGAGGGGAAAAAAAAATAATCTATTATTTCCTTTCTTTCCACTAGTATAAAAGTTCTCTGAGTAGCCAATTATCGCAACTGCATAAGAAGAATGTTTTTGCCAACCAGATTTCTCCTTCCTAACACTATCCATCTCAGAGTTAATATTCTTTGAATTTAACAGAGTTAATACTGTCGTAACAAGTAAAAATATTGAAGTGTTAATATTAACTGCTCAATAGTGCAGAATACCAAGAACAATGAATTGATACGTTAGCGTGTCATCAGAGTGCCCAGCACTGTTGTTCAGCAGACACTTAGAGTTCTCAGGCATATAAATGAACCAACATACCAGTTCTTTATGGGAAACTAAAATGTTTTTTTTCCTGATTCTTTAAGATACGTGCAGAAAAATATTGAACAACAGTAGGATTATTCTGGGACAATTTTCAAATTCAGGGTTTAAATAGTCATCTGAATGATTGCTACTTATCTGTAATGTAATTATTTGTATTCTTGTCCTTTGTCACCTTGAATGGGAAATGAAGTCTGCCTTTGCAGGAAACTGCACAACATACTTGAAGTGATAATAAATATTAAGCAGAAAAATGCATAGGAAGTGATTTGACAAGTAGCATGCTGCGTGATGTGTTAATTGTCCCACTTAACAAATGCCCAAACTCCAAGCAAAGATGAATGAATGGACAGACAGATGGAAGGATGTGAAAGGACATACAGCACTTACCTAGTGTCCCCTCCCCTCCCGTCTTTAATGCCTGAGTTGTGCCTGGAACAGTGCTGGAAGAATCCAAGTGTCCCTCGTTATCAAGAATGTCTGATGTCTCCCCGTTGGTGGCTACCTCAGAGTCTGGGATTATTCCGTGTTTCTGCGGAGAAGCAAAAGCAATGCTTTAGAGCCTACCGCTCAGAAAGGGAAGGATTGTTCAAGTGTTCTCACCCTCGATATTCTGAATAAACAATTGTTTTCGATCGTTCCATTAAACATGGCTGGAAGTCAGAAAAAGAGCACAGAATAATACAGTTATCAGTTTAGCCATTACGATAGAAAGCATGCGATGCCAGCTCTTTTTTTTTTTTTTTTTTAATATAAATCTGCTGCGTATAATGTTCCTCAGAGAAGCATCTCCTACAAAAGCAACTACTTAATACTACAGCCTATCGGGCTCACAGTAAGTACTAGGGGGAAGGACATTATACAGAAAATTCCTGAAACGGCAACTTAAAGGCCACATGAAAACAGAGTTCTTGCTGCTGACCTAGATTAAAATTTTCTGCAAAAATATACAGGAGGAAAAGGTCAACAGTTGAATATAAGTTTCTTTTATTCCTCTTGCATACCTTCAGTTGCTCCTTCAGCACAACCACTTCATCTCTAAGGTCATCCCGCTCACTTCTTATGGAATCAAAGAAATCTTTCTGCCTCTCTAATGCCTGAGTTCCCAACACAGACAGAGGGCAAGAGGATATGAAGAAAGGAAGGGAAACAAGTAAAGATCATGAAAAGCAAGTGTAAACAAGAATGAGCAGATTTAAGATATTCAGAGATTCATGGAAGCGGCATGTATGAAAAAGGTTAAGTTTACAGATTAAAGGACCGAGTTTACATACACACAGACAAACTTCAAATCCAAGAAATGCACAGCTTATTCAATAACCAGGAATTCCTACTAAAGACATCCAGAGCCCAGTCCTTCATTAGGGATCCTTCAAATGAGGATCCACTTTTCATTCTTATCTGCTAGACAAGTTAATTCATATCCATATTACTCCAACATGCACATTGAAGACATATTGCAATTCCCATGTGTTAACAGAATGGCATGAAAACATGCCCAGCAGATTTTAACAGTTTTTTTATTCCATGGGTTATCCATCGTGGGTGCAGTACATTTCAGTTAATTTGAAAACCGTCAATAAGTCACCTTTAGACTGGGATGCACCATGTGCAAATGCATATTTTGCTACTCAATCCCCCAATATTTCTATATAAATACAAAGAGAACAGTAACAAAAATCAGAAAATTTTGAGTTTCAAATTGCCACAAGTTATTGGACATCGCAAGCATGGGCAAGTTGCCAGATTTCTTTCTCCTTACATATTCAGAAAGTCTTTCAGTGCTCATCATTAAAAGAGAAAGCCATGTTAAGAGTGGGTTTCCATTTGGCTTTCATAGAGGGTGGTGGGAAGGGATTGGAAGCAAGGGAGAGTTAGAGACTTTCATCCCCATAGCCCATAAATAGCTCTATTGCTTCTGTATGACACTCCAGTTTCTGCTCAGTCTGCAGATTAAATCTGAATAAGCAAAAATTCAGTGCTGATGGAATTGCATTATAAATAGCACTTCCTTTCTCAATATGGCAAATAGAAATGGTGCACCACAGCAAATAAATTACCCTGGGTTTTGAAATCAGACCAGCTGCTAAGTTTTTCTTGGATTTTATGATACCGGCCAAGGACAAAATCTGCTATTTGCTAGTTCACTGGTAATAGAGTAAGACAGCCACACCAAGCAAAGTCACTAAGGAGGATTTTCTTCATGAGGTTTTGCAAAAGCAGGATCAGCTGGAGAATGACAGTGCCACTCTGAACACATTTCGGGAGTTGACAGTCCTACCCCTATTTTTTTGTCTTTCCACTCTATTGTCTCCTGAAGATCAGAAATTTCCCTGACATAGCTCTGCTGTTTCTGTTGCAGCTGTTGGATTTCCTGAGAGACAGGACCAAAACAAGAAGACAGAAAGCAGGTTACAGGTTAACAAAGAAGGTTAAGACTGCAGTGATGCCAAAGAGTGAAAAAAGTCAGGTGCTAAAGTAAAAGAGTATCTACATGCACAGTTTCACAGTTTCTGACACCTCAATTAAACCTACACTCCTGAAGACAATCTTACTGTCCACAAGATGACTTGCAACAGAGTTAGACAGTTCCATCGGTTTCCTCTGCATCTCCACAAACAGCTGTCCGAAACACAGCTTATTTTGTATTACAAGGCAAAAAAGAGTCCAACTTCAGATAATACTTATGAAAGTACTATTTCTATTAGTCAGCTCTGAACCTGTTTGGCCTGAAACACTAGTATTTCTTCAGGTGAGAAACTTGAGTAGGGAATAAAATTCTCCATGCCTCACCTTCTACACTCCTACCGCTAACTGGTAACACACCAATCAAAGAAACCATTAAAAAAAAGTTACTTACCGCAAGCATTTCTTCTCTTTGCTTCAAAGCCTCTTTGATTTCCATGAACTGAAACTGCAATATGCTATGAGCATGCTTCTCCCTCTCAAATTCCTATGAATAATGAAATATTGATGACATTTTTATTGATCAAAAATAGCATCCCAAGAAAAAAGGAGAAAATAAACCCAACCACAAAAAAAATGCTTACTGCAATGCAATTCTTGAATATTCCTCTAATCAAAATCCCACAAGAGTACAATTTTTATCTTATTTGTCCTTTTTCCAAGAAACTATTACTCCATCAAATATAGAAGTGACAGACATTCAGCCAGTTTCGTAAGTTGAGCAGCAGGCTGGCAGTGAATAGCTTTTCACTCAAGTCCTACAGACTTCACAGATGAATGGATGGGAATTTAACCCACTCTTTCCACATAATCGTGTACTAAAGTTAGCTAGACGTTGCAGACTTCAAAAAAACCCAAAAGCAACCATATCTTCCAGGAACTATGTGTTTTGAAGTGCACTATAGTCAAATGCCCCAAGCTAAAGAGCCAGTCCTGAAAAACTAACACAAGTCACAGCTTTATTATTTAACACCAACTCACTAGCTGTCAGATGCTGAATTAATGTAAAACTTAATTCAACTCTCAACCAAGTAGCTGCCTTAACTATATAAACTGCACAACTCTCCCACAGGCCTTCTGAAGAGAGCTTTATGTGTAAAAATACTCCAGAAGAACAAAAAAAAGAATCCTCTGGAAGACATTATGAACAAAACCTTTGAATTTAAAGATGGGATATAAAAGGACATGTGATAATATCAGTATAGCCTTGCCATATAAAACATTTCTTCACTTCTTCAGAAATTGCTTTGTAAAACAGAAACTTGGGGAAGATTCCCATTTGTACGATCACAACCACATAATATGCTGCTATTCCACTTGCTTTAACAGTAACTAAAACAATGACTTATTTAAAATCTTGAACAGTAATTTGGTTGCCTCCTCCTGAAGGTCTCTGCATCCCTCCCCGCAATCTTTCCCTGTTAAATAACATGTCATAGCTATATACATACTTTACTTTTTTCTTCATATTGCCGCCTGGATTCAGCCAGTTGTTCTTCTAACTCTAAGAGCGCATCCTTCAGGGTATCTACTTGGTACATGAAATTTGTTTTTTCATTGTCTAGTTGAGCATTTGACACCATAGCCTTTTTATATTTCTCTTCAACTTCAGCTAGAGAGTCCTGCAAAGAATAAGCAACCACAGTCAGAGTCAGTTATGACCACACTTTGCCAACCAAGCCCTTGAGCAAGAAAATTAAGCACTAAACCAAGTACTCCTACAGAAACCAGTGCTGCTCATGTGCTTACCAACTGTCGCAAGGTAAGGATAACCTCCCCTGTGTTCCCACCAGACTTCTGTTTACAAGCAAGGAACCTTACCTCAGGACGGAGAAAATGTTTCCTGTTCTCTGCTGCTTCAGCTTCTGCCTTCCCACAGCTTTCTTCCCTCTCCCTCCTCCCCCTGCCCCTGCACATTGGCAGCTCAAAGCAGCTGCTGAAGATGACAAGTTGGAATTTTTTTTTTTTAAAGGTAAACTGGCCTTGATTTAAGATCATTTTAGATGATCTTAGGTCTTAAATTAAGGCAGTTTGACAGCCACTTCACACAAATTTCAGGGATCCTTGCAGTGTGGGAACCACTAAATATACTGACTCGGGAATTAGAATTTGCCATGAAGAAGCTGCAGCTTTTGTGACCTGATGTATCATTTTTCATTAGGTTTCCTATATCATATCCCTTCTTTACAAATTTACTCTGTAAGATACAATTCCCAGGGTCTCGAAAATCCCTCCTGTCAACTTGACCTGAATATAAGATACTGAAGTACTTATAATAACAGATGATGGCAAAATAAAGATCAGGATCATTTTCCACGTTGTGCAGCGAACTTTGCAGTATTTCATTTTAATGAGAAACAAGAAGAGTTACATAAACAAAACAGTGCAAATATGCAAACAAGGAAGACACTCATGTCAACATTTTAGTTTACAGATCAAGCAATTTCTCTCAGAACTTAAGTACTTCTAATAACTAATAACTGCTAATCTAAAGCACAGGTGAGTTTCATATACTTCCCCTTTCATTCAGTCAAAAGAACTGGGGATATAGTAGTGAGATAACGACAAAATTAAGTTTAAATCAGTTTAGTTTACATTTCTACTGACAAATAAGAGAATTTGTCTTTAAGGACATGAATTTGTACAGTTCCAAACACAAACTGTGTTTTGGTGCACTTTCCAGCCCAAGGATGAGAAATACCAAGCAAAGGAAAGCAGCCAGGATTTGGAAACAGTGGTAGGATTAAATCTCAGAAATTAGCTGGAAAGGAAGTATATGCAAGTAAGAGGTTAAGGTAGTTGCTGCACCAGTCCTTCTGCATGCTACGTTTTGTTTTCTTAGCATCAAGCAGTGCGGCTTAGGTACAAATCACCACAAAAGGCAGTCTAAGAGACAGATTGAAAAATTACCTACATTTTTTATGCAGTGGGATTATTTTGCTACACCTGCCACACAGTGACCATGGAAAAAACCAGGTTTTACAGAAAGAGGGACAGATTACTCTTTTCCATTGAGAACTCACTTAGGATGGCAGCATCTTCACCTGTCACAGCACTGAGCTGATGACACAGTCAGCAATTAATACTGATAAATGTTGCATTATGTGCCTGGATGTCTACATACATATTTACAAGAATGCCGTTTCCAAAAAATGCAGCTGACGTTGCCGCTCACTTACGAGGTGGCGGTACACAGATGCACAAGTTAGTTGCCGCACCCAAAATCACTTATGGCTTCATGAAAACGGTAAGCGCCAGCGCCAACTGGTGTGAGCATTCACTCTTCACGTAACAAGCTTTGTTACATGAAGGTTTGTTACAAGAATTGTTTAAGGCTGTCTTCCATGATCTAAATATGAAACCAAAACGATAGCCACCACCTCACGTGCACAACTTTCCAAAGGCATGCTGGACCTTATCAAAACAAAAACACACAAGCTTTGAAACTCCGATTTTTCATAGCACTGTAGGACATGAGTTTTAGTTTATCTTCCAATATTGCAAGGCTTCCTGGATTAGGAAACTATAAAAAAAAAAAACCCTAATAATATTAATTTGCTAGCAAAATGTCTACCTTCTCAAAACAGCAAAGACAACATGCAATAGTAATCAGCAGCCTTTCAGTTATATGGAAGCATTTCTCACCACAAGCAATCGAGGCCAGAACAGATACTTTTCCAGTTAATGAAATGCTCTTCACACAATTTACAACCCCTCCCAGAAGAAAGCATGCAAGGTCAGATCTAGGTCTCACACTGACTCTCTGAACATTTAGCTGGTGTTAACGATCACGCTCCCAGTCTGCAGGAAACCAGTACCTTCATTTCTTTCAGTCCCTGCATGTATTTGCCTTCTACATCCTGAATCTGGTCCTTTAACTCATAGATATCCTGAGGGAAACGGTGAGAAAGGTGAATGATGCCATTGAAACTAATGGGCAGAAGCGCAGCTGATAGGGAAAAGCAAGTATTCAAAGTTCACACTTAAATATTTCTACCACACAGGTTAAGTGGTCTGATCCTAATCTGAAGCCTTGCCAGACAGTGAAATTTCTTGGTTAGAAGTTTATGCTAATTCTGCTCTTCTTGACTGGAAGAAATGAAATCTTCAACGTTAAGGACAAGACACAGACCCAGCTTCAAAGCCTCCAACAATTAAATGCCCCAGCCACACAGCCCTTCTCTACCCCTTTCACTGATTATCACCCTTTGAGGAATTCTGGTATTAAGGGTAACGGCTGCCAAAGCAAGCCTGATATACAGGCTATACTAGAGATGTAGGAAAGACTGTATGAAAACCATCTGTTTTTAGTGAAAACACTAAATTTAATTGTAAGTCCTATTACACAGTCTCTCTCCTCTTTTGTCCTTGGTCACCAGCAAATGGCTCTCTTTCAGCTGTTTTACAGTGCTGAAGCTGGGACAGACCTGCTTGTATCTGAGGTCCTAATACAAATTCCAGATGTTTTAATGAGCTGTAATTTCAGAAGAGTTGTAAATCATATGCATGAAGGTTAACAGAATTCAGATTCCCCATTTTAAAATAGTCTTCAGAACGGAGCATTAAAAAACAGATTACAAGAAACAATTTAGCCATGGACTACCCAGACCAGCACTCAATGATACGAACTGGATTGCATAGCTATTTACTATTCAAATGTGTCTAACTTCATGGAATCCCAAATTAGATTAGAAAATACAACCCCCTCCCCAAATTAGCATCCAGTAAGTGCAGTGCTTCTTGCATTATTTCAATCCTTCTATCAGTGTGCTACACTGAGTCCATTTCCCATTTCATTAGGTTAGGATGAGACGTGGCTATTATGATTAGTCTGATCTGCTGTCATATGCTGTAGGACTTTACCCAAATATTCCTGCAATACACGCTAGCTTCCCAGCAGCATCTCTCTTGTAAAGCTACTCACTTTTCCTTTAGAGCACACGATTCATTTTGTCAGAACTGCCAAAAGGGGGAGACAAGACAGTTTCTTTTTTGGAAAGAAGTCTAAAGCATATTTAATAATATCCTTCAGATAAGATTAGCCTATTTAATAATAATGCAGAGGAGAGTCCTAATTAGTATTAGCCTGTCAGTCCCAACTGTTATTGCCAATTTCTATAGTCAGTCATGGGAACATCAGCACTACTTTCAAGTAATCTTGTAGTTTATTAATTTATCAAACACAAGGCATGAAAACATTTTGATCAAAAGAGCCATAGTTAAGAGACGGATTCCTAACAATTTATGCTCATTTTAAGTATTTCTTACCTTAATTTCTCTAATAGATGCCTCTGTATCAGCTGAGATAGATGTATCCCCACTGCCTCTTCGTGAAGAAGTCCCACCCAGAGAAGCTAAGGTAGCTGCTGATAAACTTGAAACAGTACGTGCTCCCTACAATCACACACAGTTAAAAATGGTTATAATTTTTTTTTCTAGATACATTGTGGATTTGTAGTTTGGTTTTTTTGAGGGGTGAGATTTTTTGGTTTTTGGTTGGTTGGTTGGTTGTTGTTGGGTTTTTTGTTTTGTTTCTTTTAAACACACACATTACACCACCCCTTGAACTTCTAAACTATGCATATTTGATTAAAATGTAACTTTCTAAGAATAAAAATCAAAAGATCAAAACTTAACAAGGAAAACTAATGAGAAAAGGCTGATCAGATGTATTTAAACACTATTGAAATAGGAGTTTGCATGGCTTAGCTTCTACGTATTAATTCTAAATTAGGCAAAGTCTTTAGGGGCTAGTATCATCTTGCCCGATATTTTCAAAGCTTGGAATAATAGATTTTGTGGATACTTCTGACTACCCCTCAAGCTCCTCTCCTTTCATGGATATTTATCTATTCTGCAGCAGTAGCCACATTAACTACTGAGGGTTCTGCATTAAGCCAATTTCTCACTTCTGCAGTATCCACCTCTTTTCTACTATTATTTTTATGTAATACCATAATTAAAATCTAATAAACAAAACCAGTATTCACGTGGCTCAGCCTGAAGCAATTTCAGCAAACTGTTACTGAAGGTCAACTACTTAACCCCTGAATAACCACAGAGGTTTAAAAGTTTGTCTTAAAAAAATGTAGTAGTAGAAGGTTCCAACAATTCAAAGTTTTGCGCCACAGTGGACTTTCTAGAAGATTTCTGTACACTTACTGCGAGTTCTACCTACCAAAAGGACGTGAAGAAAGCACGAAAATGGCAGAATAACTCAGAACACTACTTACCTTCTCGAAGTCTTTTTCTGGCCTTTCCTCAATCTGTAAAACAAAGATTTAGAAGGAATTGTTATATAATAAAAGACAAGTGAAGGCAGTAAGATATCAGAAAGGGAATTCTTAACATGTAAAAGACTTCATTAGCCATTTCTACCCACTCAAAAAGCAGCCAGCTCGCTCAGAACAGCAGTGTCCTGGCTGGCATCTAGGGCACAAGGCTGGACAATTCACCTCAAATTTCTAAGCAGTACGTAATTAAGTGGAATACACTTACTGATAAAAAGCTATTTAGTCTATTAAGTGAGACAGAGGAATACTTTTTTCCATATTCTACATCGCAATATTTCAAACACGAAGATGGCACTCGATCTATCAGTTAACAATGCAAGAATACAAAGACCTACATGGGCAGGAACTTAAAGTTTTTCGCTAGACACAAAAACAGCTGTATGCAACTGCTGCACTGACATACGCAGCTACTCCTATTTACTTTAGAACAATTTAAAAATATCCCTCAAATGAACCCCAAATAGCAATTTACTTAAGTAGAAAAGTTAAGTTTTTTAATTGAAAGATCAACAGATTTCCGGACCAAGACACAGCTTCTTGAAGTTACATTTTTTATGGTCCTGAACTACAAAAAAGACTACCTCTGAAGCGTGCCAGCACATCCTCCCCCATTCCAAAAAGCAAGGGACCAAGTTAGACTTGAAGGACTGCACCGCTCCCAAAAGAAGAACTGGGTGGGGGGAGAAAAAAGAAATCTAAAGCTTAAAACCCCTGATAAGTATTCTCTGCTCAAGACAAACGGTGAATGTGACTTCAAGCAAAGAGCCAAGTAAGGCTGAGACTACAAAAACTGACACTCAAGTCAAATATCAGGGTTCAAAGTCTAAATAAACAGCTCTTTTATGGTTTCAGTACTTCACTGGAATTTACTAATTCAGAAGAGAGATTCTGCACTAGGACTAGTCTAGAAGAAACAAAACAGAGCCAAAGTAGCATTTAGGAGTACAGAAAATTACCATGGATACAGACAGCTTAAATGCTTAAAAAAAGTTACAGAGCAAAACCCACATAAAACCTGAGCAGGTTTCTTTTTTCCCTTGATGAGAACCATCCTATCAACTTTTTCCTGCTCTGAAACCAAACAAAACATACAAGTTCCCAAGAGCAGAAATTGAAAATCGAGTGTTTCATCATTATTCACTTTGCTATTGGCGGGAGAGGGGGGAGCATTTCACAACAGAATCTTTATATAAGTATCTCTATCTAAAACGGAACTAAGTTTAAAAAGGACTGAATGAAAGGAAAATCTCAACAGAACTCAAGGAGTCTAGAACATGTCAACTTCCGGGAACATTCAGCACCACAGTCAAGATGGTTTCCCAAAAGACTAGGAGCCAAAGGGAACAGTGTTTTTTAAATGACTAGGGGGGGGAAAATCAGGAGACATCCAATTCAGGGGAACGCAGGGCATAGCTGAGGCTAAGTTTATAAGTTTCATTGAAAACACACTCAAAAACTACATCTCCTTCCAATCAGTTCACATTTGGCATGGGTTTTTTTTTTCTTTGAATTACACAGAGCAATGTGTAGATGATCCCACTCATTATTTTTCATATTACCCATGGTATCCTGGGAAAAAAATCCCAGAACTAAGAGGTACCTATTACAAATCAGCTTTTGACACTAACAAGACATCTCATATCATAAATTCCCTACGATTATCATTAAGAAAATTTAAGACTTAGGCTTCAAAGTAAAATAAGCCAGACTTAAAGCACTAGATACAAACTTTGTAAAGACACTGAATACATAAAGTATTAGGGGGGGGGGGGGGGGGGGTGGAGGGGGGAACCAAACCCTCTGAATTTGGATGCAATAAGAGAAGGTCACTAATGAAGGCTGATGACTTCAGTTCAGACCCAATAAACAAGATGGAGTGACTTTTGCAAACAACCTATTATTTTCATGCCAGACAGCTCCAAGTGGTGCACTGGCAGCCTTCTAGCCCAGCCAAGCGCTATGTTGTTGTTTATCAAGACAGTTGTGGCAGCATAAATACTGGCATATTACCAAAGGTTAGTGTATACATGCACACCCAAATCTAACTCCAGAAATTTGAAGTACAGCCTCTTGCAAAGTCTACCTTATGGGTTCAGGGCACAACTCAAAATGTTATTTTCCTTAAGGCATTTGTAGAATGTCCTGTTTTCTGAAAAAAAATGCGCAACCTCAGTTTTTAATAGGATAAAGAAGGGAGCAAATTTTAATATTGTTTTAATGATGCATCACAGGAGTCAAATAAAAGCTTCCAAAGGGGAAAATGTTGAAGACAATGTGATGAGATATGGTGGACATTTCTGCTCAGCACACTCATAACCACACCTGTGAAGCTTGCTGCACATTTATTGCAAAACAATCTGTAATAATTCTGAGGCTTATAAGAGGACACAGTCATAGCTATTAAGTAAATTCTAAAATTGAGGTGGTTAAAAAAAAAAAAAAAGGCCAGGAGATTTCATTTTCCCTCGTTTTGCCCTCATACACACATCTATTTGGTGCCATGAATGGAATACTCAGAGCATTTTCTCCTCAAAAACAGTAATTACTACTACCAAGATATTTAAATATTAACTTTTAAAAATTTGATCTGTTTTGAGAAAACCCAGTTCCTCATTCTAACATCGTATCCTTTCATTACAAAGATGCCTCCTGAAACAAGCAGCATTTAATTTTATGGTTATGTGGCAGTGATTCTACAAGACACTTTTTACAGCTTTTGGAGTAAGACAGAAGCCTGTTTTCGATGAATATTTTATAGAGTTTTCATTCTGCTCATCTTTAGACTAATGTATTCACAGTATCACTCCTTTAAAAAGATGTATCGTGCTTTCCAACAGCACTCAGCCACCAGAGGGAACTCTGGGTTTTCAGCCTTCTCCCAGTCCCCGACAAGCCCTTTGGCATTCGATCCAGTAAGAAATCAAACAGAGAAAGGTCAGGGAAAAAAAGGTTATTTTTATTTGAAGTTGCACAAAATTCTTGCCCAAAATACTTACCTTCTGTATTATCATTCAATAAAGAATACTGTAATGATTAAAAAGACTGAAAACAAGCTCTCCACCTTCACAGTACTATACTCAGCATAGCCCTTCATACAAATACACTGGCTTTGGGACTTTTCGCATGAAAATATAAAGGACTAACAGAATACTTGCTAGAAGAGAAGATCTAAAGAGAATTCACCTAATGATAATGTTCTGTAAATTAAAGGTCTAGTATACCATTTCTCATTTCCACACGGGAACTTCCACAAATTGCACTTGAATGCGCAAAAAAAAAAAAAAAAAAAAAAAAAAAAGGCAGGAAAAGGAAGCAATTTTCCAAGGAACTCCAGCACGCACATCTTTGTTTTGGCAAGGGGAAGAGGTTGCTGTCTGCAAAATGAGTACAATGGGATCAGAGTTCAGCCTCTTCTGACAGCGATTTCGGAATAAATCCAGAGCCATGTTACAAGAATGTCAGCAATATCAGAGGCTTACCGCAGCTGGGAACTTAAGAGCAAAAACATCCCACAAGTCTATATATGGCTATATTGCCCATTTTTCATAGATAATAAAAACATTTTAGTATAATGTTTGAAAAAGTATTTCTCTCTACTCCACAGCCAGCTAGCAGGTTAACCCTTGAAGCTCTTTGCCACCGGTGAGCGTCCAGGCCAAAATCAGAGCCGCCGCAGCACCACCACAGTGCATCCAACAAGACGCCTCTCAAACACCTACTGAAAAGACCAGAGACTCCGGGACAGTCAAGCATTACACCCCAGCTGCAAGTAAAGAGAAAAAAACCTATTCAGATCTTTAAATCAATGGAGGAATCAGGACTAAGGCACAAATTCCAGCTTCCAGCCTGCTAAACAAGGCTAGAGAGGAAGGGAAACACGAAACGCTTGCAGTTGGATAGCGCCGTGTACCCTCGGGTATGAGAACAACTTCAGTGTGTTCAGTACGTGGCTGTTACCGCTCAGCTCTATGTAAGATCTTGCACTTAGATCAACTTTCTCATAAAAGCAAGGGTTTTTATTTTCGTGACAAATCAGATTACGATCATTTCCTGCTCTTAAAGTAGTACAGCATAGTTTGAAATGGAAATACGGCCCACACCAAAGAAAGATTCTTGCAATAGGTAGTGCTGAACACAGAGTGGTATCTACAAAAACTGGAATTAAAAAACAAGAAGTACTGCCATCAGTAAAACCCCTCCTATAATCCCCACCTTACCAGTTTGATCAGCGGGGCTGAGGCACGCAGTAACACAGAGGGTTCCTGCCTGTTTTGCCAATGAGAGCCACCTTAACACTAGCAATTAGCAATAAGCCTTTAAAAATCAGCAGGGGAAAACCACTGCTGAACTTTGTCAGGTCTAAAGTGGATTTGTCAGAAGTATCCTCGCTCAGGAATGAGTGTTATGCCAAACATCATTGCTTAAATAAACTTATCAGTCTCTGAAATGCAAGTTAGCACTGCTGCAAATCCTCACTCCGGAGAGGCCAAAAGCACACCCAGACTGTTAGTGGCTGGGCTAGGATACAAGCCTACCGTAAATCTGTAAGCGTAGAGGAGAGAAGGCAAAGCTTGAGTATGCTGATAACGGCTTCCATGAAAATTAACTCTGACTGTCTTCATTTTATTTCTGGTGAGAACACAATAAGCTTCCTCAAATGAGAAAAGCTATTCACAAGTGTGCATTAATGTAAAACCTGAGGACTGCACACTCGCAAAGTGGCACTTGCATTTTCAGTCCTGCACCTCGGACGATCACGCTGCTGCGGGTACCAGCCCGCCCGGCCGGGCTGCGCGCCGACTGCTTCTGCCTCCTGTCCGAGACTCCGCAAGAAGGGAGACAGTTAATATGAAAGATCATCTACTCAGGGCAGCAAAACGTCCCCTCTCTTATTATTTTGCCTTCCTTTGCTCAGAAAGTCTTCTGATAAATACTATTGCATTCTGAGTCTGTTTCAAATGTATAAATAATTGCTTTTCACTAGTAGTTTAATAAAAAAAAAAAATTCCAGCAATTCGTATTAAAAAGCCCATCTCAACCAAAACATGCCGCTAGCTCAGGCACAAGGTTTACCTCAATCTCTATAGATGGGCCTGATGTTTGCTCTCAGTAGTCCTAAGATTGTATTTTATATCGAGTAGAGTGCTTTAATATTAAACACGACACATTTGCTTATCTGCAGTAACTGCAAGGACAGCAGACAATCATTACTAGTGGGGATAATGGGAACAATGTTTACTCACTGCACCAAAAAAAAAACCCAAACAGGAAACTTCATGCAGTTATACTGAAGTCTTAAAAATACATACAAAGACAAATAAATACTCACACGTTGTGTTTAAGTATCTCCCTGGCTTTTACTGTATTACAAACATCGTAACACAAAGGAGAACGCAAGCTGGCAAAGCTGTGCGCAGCAGGAAAACTGCTGTCGCTTTTTGCTCACTGTTTAATGAACAGTGATAGAAGAGGGAAACAATTCTCAGAAGAGATTTAAGGGCTGCAGTAACAAGATATTGTACGCTTTAATTTAGACAGTTAAATTGAATCATTCTCCATTCTCAATTTATATTATAGTTAGTCAGGTTTGGGAACAGTTCAATTTTGTTTTTCTGCCTAATTATACCCATCATCATAAGAAAATCATATTCAACTTCAGTGTTAAGCACTCACGATTATAATACATGGATTTTGTAAACCATCACACTCTCAAGTGACATAAGCACGCTGGAAATTCAGCTTTTCAACCCAACAGATACTCCCCTTTCCCTCCTCCTCCGCCAGCCATTTAAGAAGTAAACTTGGAATCAAATCTTTACGTGTGTAAATGCCAGAAGATATATAAAGTAGAATCAAGAAAGCATATGGTTCGATACATTAAGGCAGGGAACAACTCAGTTTTGGGGGTTAGCAATATTAAACCAGTTCTAACGTAGGCTACTGATATAGACAAAACCAACCACTTTTTTCATCTCATAAGTTATTACCATCGTTCAAGGAGATTTTTATTCTTCCTTTAGGAAGTCCAAGCAGATGACATTTTGGGAACGTACGAGTGGAAGCGATACACTGCTAAGCCCACTGAGAAGACAGGGCTCTATTTCAGCATCTTTACTGCCAAGATCAAGTACACAACTGGAAACGTTATCAAAACGCCTCCAATCCTCTGTTAGTAACAGACAAGGCAAGGGACTCCTTACGGTGAGTTACATGAAAAGGTGTTGTCTGTTTAATACAGAAGGGAAAAAAAAAAAAAAAAAAAAAGAAAAAAATCACAAGGTGCTGCTGCATCGACCCCCGTGTAGTAATTAGAACTTTTAAGAGCAACGCCAGCCCCTTAACAAGGCTCCTACTACCTTGCATTAGGAGAAGCAGAGCCCCTGCAGCGGTGCCTTTTAGACCCGCTATGGCGTTAACTCTCAGCTCTTCTTCAAGGCCACAGAAATAACGGAAGCTCTTCAACCCTGCAATAAACCACTAATTAAAGAAAAAAAAAAAAGGAAATAAAAAAGTGCCTGTTGTCTCCTTGCAGAGCAGATGCAGCTTGGCACCGCTCCAGCATCGGTGCTGACACAGCTAACCATCTCCAGCCACTTGCATATAAATAGTGCAAAGTGTAAGCAGGGAGTCAAAAGACAAAAAAATCCCCTATACTTTCCAGGAGGGGCAAGCTGCATTTTGTGATTACCATAAGCAACTCACACGAATGACTCAGACAAAAAACTCATAATGGAAACCAACATCAATGTATGGGTACCCAATTCTTACACTTAAAGAACTTTAATGGAATCCCTGATTATTCTGATTACTTTTTGCTTTGCGTATAACTGAAATTCAGTTTGCAAAGCTATTTGAGAAGTATTACTAATCTAAGATATATACTGCAAGAACTCATAGCTCAGGGACTCAGATTCAAGGACTAATTAAAATACAATTTATTTATAGCTCACCGGCTGCCATGCATTATCTGATGAAAATCCTTTTTTTAAAAAAAAAAATCATTTTAAAAAGTGGATGTATCCTTGTCTTTAAGAAACACTAATACTTCAGAGGACATAGCTGTGCTCTATCAGTTCAATTTTCTTTTGCTCCAGCCAGTTTATTCAGCTCTTTCTCACTTCGAGGGCTCGCTTGATGATCAAAAGGCTCGCCTATTCCCTGCCCGAGGACAAGAAGTAACCCTGCCTGGAGAGTTCAGAAACCTTCACCACCAGGATGCAGACCTACCGCACATTTCCAACTATGGGAGAAAACACCCACAGCTCACAGGTTTTCAATCGCAGGCTACGCTTGAAGGGGGAACCAGCATGATGGGGGACATCAGATACAAAGCAATTCCTTACTGCAGACTGTGTGTGTTTACTGAACACTCCAAACATTCATGTTGCAGCTCACCATGTTGCATGCTGCAGTAGCTTCTTTGACTCTCCAGATACTCCTTTTTAATTAGTCCTTAAGGCAACATTTACAGCATTTAAGTTTCAGCTATTCAGCAAAGCAACAAAGGCAATAGGATGTTACGACTAGAGAAGCACGTTGTGTGTGTTAATTTACGGTATCACCCTCCTCATCACTTCGTATCTTGGGGGCGTGGTAGGGATTGGACAAGCCTTTAGCATTTGAGCCTTGCTCAGCCATAACTCCTCAGGAATTCACGACGGTTAGGCACGCCGGGTACGTGTAATCCTTCTAGCACTTCACCGTGCTAAAGACTCTGCAGTGCCTGGTAATCTACAGTCCAACAAGTATGTTCAAATCCAATCTCTGGACAGCCCTGCAGCCTTGCAGCAACACAACACCAAATTACTGCTGAATAGAGAGAAACTACACCACTTGAACGCTGCAGCAAGATTTAGGGTCTCCTGATTTTAACAACCAAAGGAGATGCGGCACTAGCATCAACAACCCTGTCTTTTTCACAATACCCTTGCCAATGTGCTTTATGCCCAATTTAGAAAAAATTCAGCATTGTCACGAGTCCAAAGGGTACTTCTACTGTAAAAACATGTGCATCTGCATAGAAATTACTTTGGTAATTTCTTATCTGGTTCACCTCTTCTTTGTCTTAAGCACTGCCCAGAAGGTCCAATTAATACCACAAGAAACTGTCTCACGAGGGACCTCTTTGTACAAGAGACACCTTGAAGAACAGAAGAATTAAACCGTTTAGGGACAAAGAAAAATAGAGGAGCTCACCACTGGACTGGCCCGAGCAGAGCTGGCTCTTGAGGATGCTCGAGATCCTGAACCAAGGTAGCAGCTGTACTCGGAAGGCTGACACAGGTAAACCAAGAACAGCAAGCAGAGAAAAGAGAAAAGCATTAGAATTGGGAAGAGAAGTGAGAAAGGATTTAGAGAATTACATCTGAAGTTAGTTACAAAAATGGTTACATGCAGCTGGACAAAGGAATAGCAGTGAAAGTCAGAGAACAGACACCTCAACTGTTCATTTAAAAATTAAGGCAAGCAGTAATTCCAGTTGACAGACCAAAGAGACTTTTGATCCAATTCTTAGAATGACAGATACTAATGATTTATTTATACATCTTAAGATACCAGTCACAAGTAAACAACTCTCAGTCTCTATACAAAACGCTCAATCCTACTACTCTTCAAGAGCTCTGAGGTTCTCTGGTGAGCCTTCTTCCCATGTTCCCAACACTGTGCACATATAAAATGAATCCGTGCTCCACAGGCCACAGCAAGAAACATCCATCTACATGGTGATTAAAGTAAAAACTGAGACCATCTCAGAGATTGAGTATTTCTCCTGTTTTTCCAGCACCTGCAGTCCTCATCTCCTGCCAAAGAAAGTATTTTAGTCCTTCTTAAAAGCAAACATCTAAGCAGTGATGCAGAACAGACAGGGCTGACTTGTTGCTGACAAGAACAAAGAATGTGTCTACGCTGTTTTATTTCCAGAGGTTATAATGCAGTGGAAGTAGAGAAGGGAAATGAAAGTTTAGAGCGTCAGGGAAACAGAACTAAAACTTACTCTGGAAATGTATTTTAGAATTATTCCCTGTACTTTCAGATTTCAGAGCAGCAGCTTCACGCTCAATCTCATATATAGATGAATTTTATAGAAAGATGCATAAGCGTATACAAAAGGGAGATTGATACATTTGGAACAGAGAGGAATTAAAGAAGTTTGAGGTTTACTGGGCATGATGTTTATTGCCACCACCTCAAGGCAATTGTGAACGTAGCCTTTGTAAAGAGGCATGGCAGTACTGGAACCAGAACCAGCGTGAGGAACTGCTCTTCTCAGCAGCTCAGACTATAGTGCTAACGACCTTCATGAGTTTATTTATAGGCGCTTAAGACTATTTCTCAGATACAAACTAAAATCTAAAGAATTATCCTACTTTTGAGATGCATGTACTCTGTCCTTTTTTAAGGTTTCTTCTATTAAGTTACCCGGCCACTACAGGAATCCCCTGGACTCCTCAGTTACAGGGTCAGCCAGGTCTTCACCAAGCTACTGGAGGACTGTTTCAGCATCATTAGTCACGCTAACAAAGTGGCACAGTAATAAATGAAAATTAAGCTTACTAATGATGTAAGTACTAATAAATGACAAGACAGTAAGCTGGAAATAACCCCAGCTACAGTACAAACCATAAGCTTAATTACTAACCACAAAGCATTACGTTCCAAGGCACACAGCCCTTAGCAAGCCCCCTGAAGCAGGGCAGAACGTGACCAAGCTGTGTCCTCCGATGTCTTACGTGAAGTGATGCTGGCTTCACGCACCTGAACTACTGAGCTTCATTTCCAAGATGAGAATACGCAAAATTTAGAACTGTGTTGCACACAGTTTACAACTATTTTCAATGACAGACACTTCAATTCCTAAATTAAAACCAAAAAGCACTGAAGTAAATTTTTTTTTTTTCCTTATTAACTAGTTCTAGCACAGAAGCCTTGTGCCATCACTGGTGTTTATGTTTAACGTAAGAAGGATGTAGAATAAGCTTGAGACATACGACAGGGAAAAAGTATAAACTACTGGTGAGTCCCATATTAATGCTTCATGGGACCTATTCATTCCGTAGGTGCTCTCTGTGTATTGCAGGCCAGAATACAGAAGCAAGTGCCACTTGTGCAGCTGAGACCAAGTAAGGCCAGTTTCAGGCTCGCGCCCTGCATTCACTTGTCATCTCATCACCCGAAAACATTCTTTGGGGACACCTACCCAAATGGCACACCCTCTGCACATTAAAAGCACTATGAGGTTCAGCAACGTTAAAATAACCACAGGTAAGTCGGTAATTGCGACAAGGCCATTCCCTTTGAGGCAAAAGCCTCATACTTCAACTCTCTCATTAGTACAGGCAACCGTGCAACAGAAGCTGGAAAGGCTGGGTTACACACAGGCTTCCGAACTCCTGTGGCACAGGGTGGGATGGGAGGGAGGGAGGGGAACAGGCACCAGCATTTTATTCAGTGTTCGCTGCTCAACCCATTAACAGTGGCTGAAAGGCTTGTAAACCGCGTTTGGGCTCAGAGCCCACTGTAAATGATTTCTCCCAAGAGCAGAAGTGTATCACCCGGACCTTTGAGAGACTTCTCAAACAAGTACAAAGGGCTACAACCAGCTCAGCGCAGCCTCCGCGGCAAATTCCCTGAATTGCAGGCTGCCACAACAGTCCAAACGGGTAAGTACCGATGGATTTTCCAAGGTAGCCAAAGGAAAACAAAGCCCAAATGTGAAACAAAGTAATCTGCAGCTTAACATCTTAGCAGCAAGAGGCACAGCCCAACCAGTCAATCAGTGTGATTGCAAGAGGATGGCATAGCGCTTTAGAGACTAACAAGCACTTAGTAAGCATTGTTGAAAGTCTCTGTCATTCTCCAAGCTAATAAAATTGTAACTTTTAATGTTAAATTAACATCAATGCTTTGTCTTGAGGCTTTTTCCTGTTCAGGTTTTCGATGTTTTTTTTTGTTTGTTTGATTGGGGTTTTTTTTGGTTGGTGTTTTTTTTTTCCCCCGTTGGTTGGGTTTTTTTGGATAATCAGCAAAGGAGTTCAGAGGCAGAATAAGCACTGGGTCCACAGAGCAGAATTTACAAATCAAAAGACAACTGGTTTATTTTTTCCAGGCAGATACAACAGCAGCAGATGTACCACCTAGCCCAAACACCCACTGTGACATGAAGGCCCTGTCTGAGAAGAGGTGAAGGCATTTTCTGCCTTCCAATCTGTAAACCAAGTCCTGCAGCCTCTCTTTTTTGAATGGAAACAATTTATATTGTCATTCCTCATATTGTCTCTCCCTGTATATGACAGAGCCCTCCACTCACAGAAGCACGTATTTCAGAAGCCTTGTCACAAGTTGCCTGAGACACCACTACAGAATATAAATCCAAGGAACAAAACCAAGCAAGCCATACATTCACAACAATCCTTTGCTTCATGCTAGCAGGTAAGCGCTAATGGTAAGCGATTTTATTTATTTATTTAAAAAATCCTGGTTTGTTATTAGTTTTCAAAAGAAGAATTAAGTCTCAGTGAGGGAAGGGACTTTATGCACCGTCTTTCCAAGGTGTTTTATCTGCAAACCAAGTGCGAGGCGGAGCTGAACTCCCCTCGCCGCAGGGGAGGCAGGTGCCCAGCCCCGGGCGCTGTGGGTGCGAGGCCAGGCGTTACAACAGCAGATAAACCACTGCTCATTATTTCATGGAAGCTCACAGAAACAGTGCTCATGCTTTTGCCTACAGCAGCAGGCTATGAATCTCACACAGGCCATCTTAAGTGTTCCTCGGCCCAGAAAAGGCTGAGTTCTGGCACACACAGGTTACTGGAGGACAGAGACAAGACAACGGGGAAATGCAGAAAACATCTTACAGCACGAGAACTAGAGGCACTATACCGACGACTCCCACTGTAAACGCTCTCGTCATACACAGACGCCTACAATTAAAAGACAGAGTCAGAACAGGACTGGCAGACCTAGCTTCCGATTTCAGCCTGGAGCATTACAAATTCACAAGGTGCAGCGCGAAGGACGTAGGGGGATGAGCAGTATAAGTGCAAGGACAGGGACATCTCCTGTACGCAACCACAAGCAACATGCAAGTGAAGATCTAACACAACCTGAGGTCAGTGAGCTGGGAAACGCCGTAAGGCACGTGCAAAATCTGACATCCGCCCCCCAGTCCATCACAGAGTCATGCATTTCTAACTGTTCTCCCAATCATCAATTCAACAGTTTACATGTTGCCTTCCAACAAAACGGCTACATCAATTCTTTAAGCTGTTCAAATCTGTTTAACTTTCATTTCTGGTGCTGGCAAAATACAGGGGGACCTTCCCCCCACACACACTTAACGCCTGATGAATTTCACTTACTAGCCAGTTTACCAAATTAATAAAAAAGAAGGAAGATGCATATTCTAAGACTCTGGCTCCAGTTTAGCATTTAAATGTCTGGCTCAGGAAACACAGGAAACTCAACCTTTAAGCGTTGAGAATAAAATGTGAGAGAAGCTCATTTTAAAAGGTTAAACAAGAAGAGTGAAAATTGGCTAGAAAAATTTTTTAATTAGAGTTTAGTTAGCTGTTATACAACCAGAAAGAATTGATGTTGCCTCTCTCTGGCCTGCTCCTGCACGCTGTAGCTAATATACCAAAAGGAAGACAACCGTCTCCATCCAGAGAGAAGCCTGTGGCAGCATCACAACCCCACGAGCAGTGGCTGCACAGTTCCAACGGGAATAAAAGGAAGGACCAGCAAATCCAGGTCTGCACAAACAGCATTGCACACGTGCATTCAGATGGATCAGACACCAGAGTGTGAAATAAATGGACCCAACAGGAACTACAGAGGTAAGAGACAACATACGCATGGCTGAAGGTGAGTGGCTTCGATATTTGTGCTTAGAGCATTAGTACAACAAACCCTGTAACTTCTGGCTGGCAGGGCATCGCTGTACAGCAAGGAGGGCTGAGGAAGACAAGCACAGAACTTTTTTGCTTAGAAAATGAAACAAAAAAAGGTGCCTACAGCAGAATTAACCTTCTTGATAAGAGATTAGGATTACTGAACTACAACAGAAGGAAACCCAGTACAGAGAATATTAGTCATCTGCGCCATAAAAGCATTAGCTCTCAACTCCCAAAGACTAAGAATACCAAGCAGACACGTGCATTTCCTACAGGAAGGGAGGACACGACAGTATGCAAAAGCAAAACAGCGTAATTTAATTTTAGGTTGTTAAATTGCTATTGTCTCACACACATTTGTGTATAGCAGCCAGAAAGGGTGTTTCTCCTCACTTCAACCAAAGCCAGCAAAAGAGCTACATACAAAGACAGAAGTGTTTTAAGATATACATTTTCAGTGTTTCACACAGCTATAAGATCATCTCTTGTGTATTTTATGATTAAACAAAAATGCAGAGAAAACCCAAATAATTCAGGACAAAATTAGGAGTACTTAAGTCAGAGCACCATAAAACAAATGACTTTGCTGTTAGTAACCATGATGCAGCAATTAAGTTGAGAGAGCACATACTGTATCTGGCATAATTAGGTGCAAGAGATACTCCAGCAGTGGTCCCCAGCCCACAGCTCACAGACAAGGTGCTGCTGCCAGTCACCCCGCTCATCCCCAGCCTCCCCATCGCCGGCCGCCACAGAGCACCAGGCGATGTCCTCCTGCGGCTGCTGCCCACCGGGCAGGACCAGCTGCGGACCACTGCTCAAGCACTGCTTTGCTAGCGCCGGACCTGGCCGAGCTCTGTCCACAAGCAGAGGACAATCCAACCTCCCGGGTGATTTTGAAGCTTCAGCTATTTTCTTCTAGCAGTCTGTGAATTACTTGCTTGTAATTCCATTTTATGCAGACTGGATTGTCTTAAGCTTGCTAGACTGACACAGTCAGCAGAGCTGCCTCAAACAGAATAGAGAACTTCAGTTAATTAAGATCTCCCTTATTTTTCCAGACCAACTGAGGCCAAAAGCAAACAAAATAACTGTAGGAAAGGGAGGAGCAGCAAAGGAAAACTAATTGTGCTCGTTTTAAAACAGCTTTCCATTACCCACTCCAATCTTAAAAGGTCTGTTTTGGTTTTGTTTAAGTTTTACTAAAAAGAGCTACAGAGACTCTTGACAATTGGTCCAAATGCATTCCTAAGTCCAAGAGGTTGTATTGTCCCAATGAATTCAGAACAAGCCTGGGCCAGGTACAGCCAGAGGGCAACAGACCCAGTTTCCATTTTGGGAAGAAGGTTGAGATGTGGAGGCATAGGCGCTGTTGTGAAGACCCAAATCAGAGTAGGAGGAAGCCTGCATTTAATAACAAACAAAAAAACCCCCCCTTGATAACTCAGCTTCATGACATGAAGGACTTTCTAAATTCCTTTAAATGGGAAGCAAAAAGTAAATTAGGTGATTACAAATAGCAAGGAGTCAAAGTGGTCACAGATGCAAAAAGACGAGAGAACTGCATTAAGGAAACTGCATTAAAGATATGAGAATGTGTGGAAATTGTGTGCTTTTTCCATTTGTAAGACAGAAATTTTTAAATAAACAAAAGGCCTTTCCTCTATCCCTACAGCATCTTATGCACAAAATACCCGCTTAGTTTATTTTCCACTGAAAAGGCTTCAAACCCTCACATTTTCTCCTCCCTTCTCATTGCTATGACCCAACGTGACAGTATGCTGCAAGGACACGGTTTGTATGGGACTTGGAAGAAGACAGACTGCACTTCCAAGAGCATGTATGCAGTTCACGCACTTAAGTTTCATCCTAACTCTAGTTAAGTGAAGCTGTATTTATCAACATACTTCCAGCTTCTGTAAAACAGAACAGACATCTGTTGTCCAAGTTGTTGGAAATGTTAGCTTCCAGGCTCAAACTCAGCTGCATCACAGCTTCATACCTAAAAAAACAGGCTCCTGCTTTACAGAATTTATTTCTTTGCATGTGCAGTCCCACTGCTGCAGACAACAGAGTGGGTTGCCACTGCCCATCAAGCACTGGAGAAACATACTGGTCAGAGAGAAGATCAGCTTCCTTCTGAACTCTGGAGGAGTTTATGCCCTACAACCTAAACCCACAAGAGATGCAGGAGAAGGTGTCAGGACAACTCTGCCGGGAGACAGAGAGCAAAGCCAGGCACCAAAAGCGCTGGGTGTGCCCATCAGGAAAAGTGAGCAGCCCACTGTCAGATGTGGCAAGACTGAATGCAAAGAAAACTTTTCTGTAAGAAATGAGACTGTCTAAATTAAGCACCTTCTTTTACACAGCTTCCTACCTAGCATCTAGCCAACCTTGCACATTTGGTCCACCTATTTGGTCTCCCCAAGAATGGGGAGATCTTAATTCAACTCCAAGTTAAATACCAAAGGTACCAATAGCGACTGACTGACAGCTCCAGTGGACTTAATCACCCCTACTCTCCAAAATACTACCTTATTTATCTAGTGTGATATACAGCATCTCCACTCATTCCTCCCAGCACCTGTACTGGGGCATAGGACGCCAGCTCAGCTTTTCTGCTGTTGTGTGTTATCTTTGAGAATTTCTGCTGCACGAACGCTTCGACACAAAGCTGGCATGTAGGGCTTGCCAGGGTGCAGGAAGGCTGACAGCAATAGAATATTCATACTACGGAGTGGAACTCAGTATTTTGGCTTCCCAAAAGCTTTAGGAGCATGCAACAATATATCATGGACAACCTAAATTGCTATGAACGGCTGTTTTTAACATGGAGGGATATTTAAGTTTGTAAATCAAGGTCTGTTTTCAATGCAGATTGGAAATCTATATATAAAACATCATGCATCTCACAGAGCCAAAGGAATCAAGAAAAATACAGGCATACTAGGAAGATTCTGTATTTTTCTTACTTTCTGAAAAATGGCAGCCTAAAAGCACATCTAAGATGTGATGAAATAGCTACCCTGGTGCGCCAGGGCCAGCTGCAGCCCCAAGCCAAGCGGGCAGGGTATAAAGCCACACAAGGCAGGCGTGCTTAGGAGCGAGCACAGGCTGCCGCAGCCAGCGTGCAGGGGCGAGGGAGGAAACGCTACCTCCCCGCATCCCCACCCTCCTGAAACGACTTCTGTGCTTGCTCAGCCTCCCGTAACCAGGCCTGCAACAAGCCACCAGTTGCAAAGGTATTTTCAAAGCCTCCTAGGCACTGTTTAGATCCCTTCTTTTCCCATGGGTGCATGCACGCCAGCGGGAATGGTTGTTCTGCAAGAGCTCCACGCCTCTACCTTCTTCGCTGTACTCCAGTCTCCTCTTACAGCCGTTCTCTAACATCCTGCTGCTCCAGTCATTTCTCACAGGGGTATGACAACCAAGATACCCTCCTTTTAGTAGTCTGCAATTACTCAGCTTTCTTACAAGCCCTAACTAATCCTTGCATCATCACTATAAATTATGTAGGTGTTAACTCCATTTACAAATCAGGGATTTGTGGCAAATTAAACTTGTTTGTTCTTGACACTGGACTTCTGTCACTGCAGGCATTGTGGATAAGACAACACCCACAGGTATATATTGAGGATAAATCATTGTCCAACCTCAAAAATTTAGATCCCTTTCTGCCTCATTCTTCCTGAATGCCTTTAAAGTATGACTTTCATTGAAAGAAATCTGAACACACTGAACCGAACTTAAAGAAATGACTGTCATTCCCACCTAGAGAGTTTGTAATTTGCACGTGGACTACCTAGGCACGCGGCGTTACTAATATTTAAGATTCGACCTGTGATATTGCAAGTACAGCGTACAAAGGCTGACCTCCACGCAGACATCACTCCATTATGTGACTTAAAATTGGACACCTATTTTGGAAACAACTATTATCAGCAGACTCATCACTTCCTTGCTGACTTGAAGAATTCTGCCTCTTAGTTTTTCACTGTCGCTTTGGCAATCTTCAAGGTTATGTTTGGGGTTTTGGGAGAGAGTATTCCTAAAGGTGAATACCAGCCAGACTGGCATCAAGTGGTTTTGGAGTCTCAGCTGTTCTAAGTTACCCCCAAACTCTCATCCTCCTAAATAATGAAGAATCTGAACTACACTGAGCAATGAAAACAGCAAGGAACTAATGACGTTGCTATAATTATGCTCTACATACACTAAGCCTCCATGCTATGAACCCTGATACTAAAATGATTTTAAATTATTTAAATGGAAACCAACCAATGACTTTTCCCTGGATGACTTTCTTACAGATACTTTGCTCTTCCCGCAGTACTTGGAGCTTTGGAGTATGTCATTAAAGCGCAAGAACATCATTTGTCAGAAGCACTACATAATAAAGTTCCTTGAACTTGTCAAGCCATTCAGCGAGAGTGCCAACAACAGGACATACTGTTTTCTTAACAGTTTAAGCAACAGTATTTCATTGTCTCTTATCCACATATACAAGCTAAATGCATACAACCATATGGAAGCAACAATTCAAAATGGACATTAAATATAAATAGTGAAATGGGACCTTATGTAAGCGCCTGGTTAACTTCATGCTTACAAAATAACCCGCTGAAGTCTGACGTTTAGCATGTATTGCTCAAACACTTAGCTAAATGGAGTCTTAAAAGCAGTTTATTTTTCCCCTAAACATAGAGCTTTAGTCTGCATACCACTAAATTTCTCTCGATGTCTTGACAGCATAAAGATCAACAGGCTCAGAGCTTTTGTCTGCCTTTGTTAAGATAAAGGCAAGGACAAAAAACCCCAGACAGATCCCCTCCCTCGCCCCCAAAGAGGCTCTGCTCTCTGAGACAATACCTTTAAATAATTTGCACAAACCCCAATATTTAACAAAGGAGGACAAGGAATTCCTATAATTGACACAAAACACTTGTGCTGGAACAGAAGGGAACATTGTGACCCACATACACACAATGGAGTTAATAATTAAGCTTTTTTTGACAAGAATATTTCTAGAAATAAAAGTACATCAACGGTAAGTATCTAAGTAATAACACTTGCACTGGCTGTTCACCTCTGTGGGAGTTTCCAGAAACCCTAGGATACAGTTTATAAAGGGAAAAAAAAAGCATTTAGTTAAGCAAACTTCAAATAAACAACATACATTTGGCGAAAATTCAAAATCCAAAGTCCATTTTACATATGCAAATCTAAAGACATGGGCTAAATTCTAGGTGAAGCTTGGGAGTTTCAGTGTTAGAGCACAACGTGAACACGTTGCACAGGTTGGAAAACAATCGTTCTGTTGTCCAGCACATGGAAATCCTTCATGCCAGGTGCCACCAAACTGTTTCTTGTCACAATTTAACTTTTACCCAGTTTTTGTTTACAAGTTAAGCAGTTCTGGCTTCCAAGTTCTACTTGTACCAAATTTAGAGACTTCCCTGCCCACTCATGGCCTAATTTTTTTTTTTTAAGACAGCTTATTGCTGCACCTCTGCGTCTGACAAACTGCAAAACCCACAACATGTAAGACAGGAAAAACCTGCTCTACCACAGAAAAAAAATTGCTAATTAGCTTTAATCCCATTAAATAGAGCAATAGATTTTATAGCAATATTAATCATCTACTAACCCTGCTAGATTTTCTACTCTGGGATGATCCATACACGTCTTCCTCATAACCATTGGTCTGCCTAAGAAGGAAAGGAAGAAAGAGAAAAGAAAAAAAAAAAAAAAAAAAAAAACACAGGAGAGAGAAAAATTGACACAGACCCAGAAGGGAATTTTTAGCAAAAGTCATCACTTACAAAAAGCAAAGGCAGAGACAGAACTTTTCAAAAATACACCAGGAACAGGAAAAGTGCAGGATCAGGTCATGATTTCAAGCATGAGGACATGAACACTTGTGTGTCTGTCAGTACCTCTATACCAGCCAAAAATGTCAAGGATACTCCTGCCTGCCTTTTTTGACCCCTTTTTTTCTTGTTAAACACTCTTCCCTCTCCTATTATTACTGCACTATAGCACCTGCCTCTTCAAACACCCTGTGAAGGGAACACAGGACAAAAAGGGGATGCTAGGGATGAAAGACTACAATAAAAGAAATTTATCTGTGTAGTTACTTATACCTCTGGCAGCTAAGCAATTAAAAAGCAGCAAATTGTAGCAAAAAAACCTAAGTTTATATTTGAGAAATTCAGTTTAGTAAACGTGCAATGCTGTATGAAATCTCTTCTTCTTAGCTCTCCCTGATTACATCAAACTTAAACCCAGGCAGTGACCATCTGCCACATCCCAGTATTTTGCGTGGCAGTCCAAAGACGCGGTTCAGCTGTCCTCCGTCACGCTCAACAGCCTGCCTTGTTGTCATTAAGATGTTTTCTCTCACAAGAGAAAAAACAAACAGGCTCAGAACAAGCATTTCACAAGCAGGATGAGATGATTCAAGTCCCTACAGCAGCAGGGCCAGGAATAAAATAAAACGATCGTTATGATGCAGTTTTTAGTCTGGAAACGTGATGTTGAAGAAAAGAGGATAGACCCAAAAGTCACCTCAATCAAAACCATTAAAAGCTCAGATTTCTCAAGCAATTCACTATTCTGGCATGACTCCACAATGAGGCCTCGTTTAACATCGAAAATGAGGAAGCAATCCGTGTATTTGGGGTGGGATTTTTAGTGGAAATTTAATTAGAATTTCTATTTAAATTAAGTTTTGAAGTCCAAGTTTTAATGCATTCCCAAAATGAAAATCCACTAAACCCAATCTGAATCAATTTCCATGGAAAATATTTATCATATATTCTACAGTGGCTTCCATGAAAATTAAAAAAATTAGCTTAGAAATCAGTTTAGACCCTAGCTGGTAAAGCAACTTCTGGGAAAAGCTTAGATTCTCTACTGAAATGCAGTATTATCACCACAAATGGAGGGCCAACATCCAGTTTCTTTTTTCAAGAAGAATTGAATTTGAAATACTGCTATAGTCTTCTCACACAGCTTGGCTTCTTTCCAGTTTTTGCTAGTTTTTTTCCAAGTTCCTTGAATTTCTCTAGTACTTTCCTAAAGAATGGTTAAAATGAATCTTAAGCAACTGAAGTCAACACTCCAGCTGCAGCCTCAACAGTGCTGTGCAGACCCATTACCTCCGCTGCCCCTTTCATTACTACACTGAGGAATTAAGTTTGCCTTTTTTCAGCAATGTAATTTGACTAAATGTAACCTCAGATCATTATTGGAACCATTCCTTTGCAGAATTCCTTAATCTGTAATAGTATATTTTGTTTTTCCCAAATGTGGTATTCCTCATTTATTTTTACTATTATTCAGTTTTGACAAGTTGTCTCCTATACATCATTAGTATTTTTATTCTAACCTTGTATGAAACTGCCTTCACTCCCTGTACTTAGACAGCTAGGCAATACAGACCCCTGTAGAACTGTTTCCCCCTTTAAAAACAGATGATGCTGTCTTAGATGGGAATAGATCAGATGAGCTGTCTCGTTTTCTAACAGAGCTATTTTTCAACTAACTGTGCATTTCTTTTACAAGAACTAGATCTTGCCCAAGGTTTCACTTTATGTCATGTAAAAACATGCCAAGAGCCATACAGTCAAGTTATGGTCACATCTAATGCTTTTCCTTTATGCCCTTAAATAATTACTCTGCTTAGGGAAATTAAGTTGAATTGACATGATTCGTTTTCCACAAATCCAGGTTAGCTGTTTCTCACCTTATATTCAAGGCATTTCTGAACATGCTTAATTTGCCCTGTATCTTTCAGACTTCCAACGGAAGGCCTATACCTATACCCTTGTTGCTATGACCCATCCTCTCCAGAGACTTCACCAGCACATATTTTTGAAGGCAAGTGTTCCAGACAGCTCCTGAAGAGCAGGGTCAGTTTTATCAGACCTTGCTGACCTTTGTTCTATGCTACGTTAACATGCTAAGCATCCGATCATAAACTTCATGAAAACTGCAACAAATAAAATTGCGTACTGGGGAGGCTGAAATATTCAGATTTTGCATGTTCTCCCTTCGTAACTATGCAACTGACCCTATTCTTTTCTGGGTTTTCCTCTTGCTTTTAACTTTCTCATTGTCATTATGTCCCTTTATACTGGCAACACTTTTTACCTTAGACTGTAGCTAACACTGCTCCTTCAGGCTTCCTTCTCAATCCCACATCCAACTTCCACTTCTCAGAAAATTCTCTGCCAATTGCCAATATACTGAAGAACCCCAACCCAGCCTGACAACCTCTTTCTGCGATGAGCAGCCTTCCCTCCGCGGCAGCTGTACACCACCGTGCCCGCTCTTGTGTACTCCTCCACTCCCTGGAATTGCTCCCCATGAGATTCAGCTAAAGTCCTGCCTGTGTGAAAGCACATTATTCTTTACCTTCAATCCAGGTTTGGCTTTTCAGTGCTTTAAGTCGTGCCCTATTTGTACAGGTGCTAGTAAAGCATCAGTACTGTGCAGAACTACCTTTATGAAAAGATGCATCCTTTACTACATACATATTCTATCAGTATTACCTATTTCTGTATAATGTTAAAGCTCAAGTTAGGTTTTGAGTTTTTCAAGATGCTTTTCATGTACAACACTGATGTGTTTGGATTATACCACGTTTTGCGGATGAAGTGATGCTCAGTATTCTCGCAGACCCAACAAGTCCTGATAGTTACACCGTATCCTTGACATTAGGCTGGTGAGCTCTTGCAGCCAACATACTTGCACATATTCTCTTGTCCTCTCACAGTGGTTTTGTATGCAAAAACCTCTTTGAGACAGTTACTCAAGATACATACTGCTTTGGAGTAGTTCTTCTTTTTGGTCCTCTCATTCTCTAATCCAGCCTGCAGTGAGATTAAGAATGCAGGATGAAAAGATCAATGAGTTTATGCGCACCCATCCGTAGCCAGGCATGCATATCAACATGCAAAAACATCAGTCCGATCTTCCTCCAACTCTACACAACATGGCTCAGTAAGCACACACACACACAAAAAATCAAATCTCAAAGTCAAATGACCAGTTATTAAAGAACATTGTTAAAAGTGATGATAGCGCTGTTAAATTTAGTAGCCACAGTTAAAATTATTCACGCTTGCTGGGTTAAGTCAATTAAAAGAGCTACCAGCTGTCTATACTTACTACATCAATACATCCATGCAAAATCCAAATGTGTTTGAACTATTTCTGTATATAGGTCACTCACAAACAGATACATTGCATTCCTAATTTGAAATAGCACAGGGAATGAAGGAGAGTGAAAAAGCTAGAGTCTATAAAACTGCTCTCCGCAGTTTGCTTTCTGCAGAAACCTCTATTTCGACACAGTGCTGCCACAAGACAGCACTGCTAACAGTAGGAGGAAATTTTTTAAACTGAGCTTAAAGTCCCAATCCTCATTTTCCCTTCTGTGCCCTTTCTGATCTTTCAAGAGTCAGCTTTATCTCAATGTGTTCAATGGAAATACTTGCTCTCGTCTTATTATTACATACAGAGTTTGATTTTATCCTCCAAAACAAAGGTAACAGCTTGATACACAAGCTGCAGCTTTGGTAGGCAGTGTATTTGTCCTGTCACCTTTGCTAGATCTATTCAGAGTGAGTTTGTGAGAGTTTTATTCCTTTCCAGATTTATGCTGAAATAAAACCAGACATACCTGGTCAAACGATGGACAGACTGTAACAGAGAAAGTCTGTTAGGAGAAACAAAAGCTATTCTGCTCTGTCCTATGGTAACTACTGAACTAGACCCAGCTTAGATCTCTCTAATCATTCAGCACTTTTCATCTGAACTGCGTCAGAGTAGTAGGCGAGGGAAATAGCATCTTTACATCACAGGCCACGAGCTGCCTCAGGATCATTTTTGATCATCCCTTATCTCAGATCAGCTATCACAACTGACGTTAGTTTCTTCGTCATGATTAGTTTTTAATACACACTGCAACTTGCAGACTATTCTCACCACTGGGTAGGTGCTGGCATATTCCAAATGAGACTGTAAAGGCACGTGAGGGAAGAAAAATCAGAGTACAAATGAAAACATTGAAGCAAGTTATGGCAATCAAAAGAATTTCCCAAACCAAACCAACACAAACAAACAAACAAAAAAGAACCAGGCACAGAGATGTAACTCCCAACTAAAGAACTTTGATAATGCAGGACTTCTTGCACAAAGCCAGAAGTCAGGAACTTTGGAGCAAGCAAAACAAGGAAGATGCACAAACATCATCACAAGTGATTAATAACACAACCATATTTCATGCTGGATGGTCTCAGATTAGAGACGGCCAGCTGAGAGTGGGAGAACAAGGACTCTTGCAGTAGAAAAGAGACTGAAAAGAGGCTCGAGTGTCTCAGGATGACGTTACTGAGCTTCCCTAGGAAAAACTGCATGATAAAGAACCAAGCTTGCAGAACTTCTGAAACAACAGGCAGGATACTTTGATGGGTTCAGGATGAGCCACAGAACAGCTAGAGATGCCGCTTCATCGCAGCTGAAGGTCTGCCTGCAGGAGGCAGAGATACAATGCTAGCTTGAGTGTATCAACACACCAGGCCACTGTTTACAGTATAGTCACAGCTGTGGAGCTTAGATCCACTTGCTGGCCTGGTCTAATCAACATCTCAGGTGCTTCTGCAGTCCCTCTTGATGGTGCCTCTGACAGAAGCATCCAGGCCAGCTCCCCAAAAGCTAGCTCAGCAGATCTCTGGTGCCTGCAGTTCAGCCGTCCACTTAGAAAATATTCCAGGAGAACATCCAGAGTAAAACCCACACAGATTAGTACAATGGTAAATTCTTAGGGATAAATACATTTCTGATACTGGCTCATTTCATTGAAAACTTTCTGTATAGGAAAAAAGCATAGCTTCAAAAAGCAACCCCTAACACCATCAGCCCCTCGCAGTGCAATGAGTCCGAGTGCCAAAGATGCAAGACTGATTTTGAGAAAATGGAAGTCTTGTAGACCAATTACAACGGCATCCTGCCACTATGGAAGGAGCCTTCAAACATCCAAAAAAAGAAGAACATTCACGATTCTCTGACTACTTCTATAACCCTTTGTGGACACAAGGCAATAGTTTTTGGTGTTTTCTTCATGCCAGAATAGCTCAGAAGCCAAACTGAACTATAGTCCTCAGAGGTAATTTTTTAGGTAGGTCATGGGGTTTTTTTGGTTTTTGTTTTTTTTTTTAAACTTTGTTGTCTTGAAGACACACACAGCAAGAGCCAAACCTTCACAAATAGCCAGAGAGATTTGGTCAAACTATTAAAAGAATCTACTATAAACCTACACTAGGAAAGTGATCCGTGTATGTTCTATCAATTCATTGTGAATAAAACAACTAAAAGATGTATAAGGGTAAATTTCAGTTCAGAGTAGCAAACGTTGACTTTCTTCTACAATCCCAGTGACACTTGGATGAGGGAAGGAAGCTCTGTCAAAACCCTTTTCCTGTGCATGCCCAAGTGTCAGCTTGCATAAGAATATCCACCGCACGCTACTTTACAAGGACAGCGGGGAGTCTGTGCACTAGAAATAGCAGGGTGAAGAGTTTCAGTCAGATCCTTCTGTCAGAAAAGGACAAGTATTAGGTATTTATGGGCCACCCTGTGAACCAGCTAGAGACCGTTGTTCACCAGACCAGCAGTAGTTACCGCAGCTGGAAGGCAAGCCGGCAGCCCAGAGACTGGCTGCTCCGGGGGGTGGGGGGGGAAAGTCATAAAAGCTTCTTCTCAAGGGATGGTGGGGAAACAGAATGCAAGGCTTCTGCTGTTTAAATATAAAACAATAAAACGCAGGATAGTGTTACAAAAACACATCAAAAGGAATCAGTAATGGATTTCTATGAACAAAAGGTGTTTCAGATGAACAGGGCTCCCGCTATACAGTGCCAGCGTACCTACACCTTGCCATATCAAGGGACACACAGTTATAGCCATGGTTAAACAACCTATTTGTATCGTAATCGCCTTCTAAATAGAAAGAATTGACATTTCACCTGATCTAGAGATTCTTCCCCTCCAAAAAACACTTTCATAAACATGTCCAAATTTAACTTTAAGTAAAAGAAACATCGGTTTTCACATTCAGCTGTGAAGATAAACTTTTCTTTGTTGAATCTTTAGAGTTTTAAGGTATCTTCTAGCTTAGAAAAGCAATTGAATAAGTTTGCAATCTTAAAGATTTTAAGAGCATTTTGTAAGTAGTAATCAGGATTCCATTAAAAAGGGAACAAGGCAACATTTAATTTTAAGTGCATCTTATGCTATCTTACAGTGAACTCCATTAGGAATCATTGAGTAGCCTCTGCAGTAGTAATTTTTTTTTTTTTTTAATCTTCCAGAACTCTTCTAGAGGCATATGAGGTGTTTCACTCAATCCCGTTCTTTGGTGGATACTTTGTCAGGAAAAAAAGGTAGTTCTAGCCTAGATAATTATTATCAAGTTTTTTTAAGGAGAAAAATATAATCATTTTATGACATGGAATCTTCAAAGAAGCCAGAAACCAAGGATTACAAATAAAGATCTTGCTATGAATGATATAGGTCTTGCTTGTTCTATAAAACTACAACTGATCATCCAGCTTAACCACATAACTAGCACTACTGATAAGTTGGGAACAACATCAGTAGAAGAAAAAATTATTCTCAAACACAACCGTTTTAGGCACAAATGACTCCGTCACGTAAACTAGTCGCAGCTGATTCAAGCTCAAGACTGCCGAGAGCTTCCTCCACAGTGCTGTTACGGACTGTTTCGGTTTTGTGGTTAGCTGAATGCTTCTCCATAGGTCTCGGAAGCACTGAGCTCTGATCATCTTCTGAAGACTAACAGCACATGCTGAGACAATAGCATTAGCCGTTCACAACTACTAAATTGCTTAAACTGTCTTCACAAGTTACAAGAGCCGATTATGACTATGCTAGAATGGAGTTAAGATGTCTACAAGTGTATTATCTGGAAAAACACTGTATGGGTATTTTGAGGAAAAAAATGTTTGAACTTTTCCTACAGATGAGTACTGGTGCGCTACAGCATTCTGTGCCCTCCTCAAAGCTCAAGTCTGCAGATGAATTTCAAATGTCTCTAAAGCAGTTTTGAGGAGAGCGTTCACCTGCAATTCCAAAGCACTTCAGACTTATTTCCACTGATAATTTGCTTTTGGTTTCCTGAGCTTATAAACATTGATCACAGAGTAAGCTAGCACTTCCTCTTCCCAAATTCTCAGTATCAGTAATGAAACAGGGGAACTTACAAGGTGCATACAAGAAATAGGTGCATATACCAATGTTTTGGCTAAGTACTTCCTGTGACAGTAACAGCAAACAGCATTTACCAGAAAGGTTTCCGTAGAGTCTCATGCTCTGCTGGTGTTCCTGCACAATGCATACAAATCTGACAACTCCCCCAGCTGAAAGAATTACTGACCTACGTGTACTCGAAAAAAAAACCCATATGCCTTGAACAGAGAACACATCAAGACTTTGGAAGGACGACATTATCAGAGTACTATAACCAGTCTGGTGGTACAGGGGGACAGCAGCATTGGCACACACACATGCACACTTAAATTGTATAATTTACCAACCCTCAGGCTTCCACGGCTACCCACTGACATGCGCTCATCTTCATCCGAAGCCTATCAAAAGAAAGTATAAAGACAAGAAAACCATGAAAAGAACGCAAGTAATAGGCAGTGAGGTAAATGAATATGGCTTTGATGGAACAGAAGGAAAGAAGAGACTTATAAAATAAGCGTCTTTAAAAAAGAATCACATTAAAACTATAAGCGGAAAGTAAATGAAATCATACCCTGCCCAAGAAACACTGTCAACCATTTTACTGCAGGGTGAATGAAAAGCTTGCTCGGGTGTTCCCTGTTATAGGCTCTTGGCCCATGCTCTGAATAAACGGACAAGAAACACTCCAAGCAGGTTATTTCCCCACCTTCCACCCCCTGCCCCCCTTTATTCTAGCACATTTGCAGAAGCTCCCCGGAGCGACTGGGGAGAGGGCAGAGAAGTCAGGAAGTGGCTTTGGGGTTTTCACTCGGCTGGGGCGGGGTAGGGGGAAAGCTTGTTTTAGTTTTTTTTTTTTTTTTTCCAAAAAGGAACTGCCTTATACATGTTTGTTTTCTTAATCTGAAATGTTTAGCTATAAAGAAAAAGCAAAAGTAGATACTAACCGAGGCATTTCTTCGGGCTCTACGGGAATAACGCTCACTGTCTTCCTACCAAGGCAGCAGAGAAAAACAAAGAGTGAAGTGTTGAAAGGACAGATACACCAACAGCATGCTTTCAGAAAGACACAGTGAACTTCAGCAGTGTTTAGGAGTCGGTAATGCTAAACCAAATAACGGAAGATGACATCTTGTCAAGTCAGAAGAACCCTTTTTCCCCTCACTTGTGACCCCAACTTGCCTCCCCTCCGTTTTATTCCGTTACACACTTCCATTACTTTTACAGAAAACTGTGCACAGTGACACCTTTATCTGTATCTCAAAAAAACATTTCAAGTGCATCTCTCTGCATCTGGGAATCAGTATACTTACAGTGCTTTTGTAATTGGGCCTTCCAGTTTGCAATCCTTCAAAATAAATCTCAGAAATCTTCTGTTCGAAATAATGTGGCAGGGCAATGGTCTTTCTCTAGCAAGTATCCCAGAGGGGCCCAGCTTGGCCCTTTCTTCCAGACCAAAAGCATCTGTGCTTTGCTTACAGCCTCTGCGACACGCAGCACCGCTGCCTTTTGCAGGCCAAAGGCTGTGTTAATGCTGGGAATGCCGTAGGATGTATTACATTTCAACAAACTCATTTTAACAAACTGATTTTACATGGAATTTAGAAACAGTGATAGAAAACAGGGAAAAAACCAAACTTTTAACATTGTAGTTAATGGTTCTCACAGGTGAACTGATTTGTAAGCAAGGAAATTACTAGTAAGGTGGAGCTAAGCTCACCAAGCAAGGATTTGAAGAGATTTAATGGCTTATCCATGAGATCGGAGCAATCTTGGGTGGATGGCTGGTCCATATGGCAGCAGGCCTTCAAGGAGGCATAAAGCAAACCAGCATTTATGCCAATTAATTATCAAGGGTCAAGGAAGTCAGGGAGTTTGAAAAGTTATCTTCCACAGTGGAAGTCAGCTGTTCGGTTTTGCCTTTTTGAGTGTGCCCTACTGAGCTTGTAGGGCAAGGCCAAGAACAACAGTTTTCATCTGGCGTCACCGACAAGTTTATGAAATCGCTTATGTTTAAAGACATTTGAAGCCCATGTCTTCCAGCCCTTTAGCAACTTCTTCATCCTACATTATGGGTGTTAAAACAGTCAGATGTGGCTAATTGGCCAAGTCCATATCTGGTATCAACTTCAATGGCTTAGCAAATAGTAAAATCCAGGACGTTGCATTATCAGAAAAAGCAAGCATTGCCGTAGTAGCAGTAATAACGCATTCAAACAGTGGTCCTGGACCAGTAAGGACAAAGGTAACTGAGGAAACATGGATAAAACTTGCCCAAAATTTAACTGAAGACAGATTGGAGAAGATTGCAATTGTAACAAACAAGCAGTAAAATGAGTACATATATTCCATATATACATACACACACACACATATATATGGAATATATATCACAAGTGGCTTTAATGGGTCTATATGCTAAGCTGATCTTCAAGCGATAGGGTGGAGACTAAGGTCTGTAAAAAGAGATGGCTCTAACCAAACCCTTGCCAGTTTTAAGCTGATCATAAGCCACAATTCAGGTATTGATGCAGACTGCAAGAATCCTTGTGATAAGAGCAGAATTCACGTTTCCAATACATGAAAATATCTACTTTGTGGAATTTCAAACTCTCTTAACTATACAAAACTTCAACACGTAAAAGTTGTTTAGCTACGTTGATCAAGGCCTACCATCCATTGCTCGATGTCTCCCCATTTAGTATCCAGACCATAATATTTCTACAGACAGAAAAGGGAAAAAACAGAATTTAGATGAGAAAGGCAAACACAGAACATTTAGACATGCACTGCCAGGTTTCGGCCGAGCCCCACAGCTCCACACACACAAACGTGCCGGGGAAAAGCCGCGCCGAGTGCCATCAGAGCCCTCCGCAGCACGTGCCCAGGAGAAGCTGCCCGGCAAGGGGAGAGGGGTGTCTGGGGTACGGCCGGGCTACTGGACAGCTTGCTTCTTTCTCAGCAGTGCAAAAAAACCAGTGCTGTGGGGACAGGAGCAAGGAGCGTAATGAGTCTTGAATTCCTGACCCATTTAAGTCAAGTCTCATTACAAGGGATCCAACCGCAGAACACTTTCAGGATGAAAAATGCTGTCAAATCATGTTTACTGTATGGATTTGTCAAACCGGGAAGACAAGTTGAATACAATACAACTAATCTCTGTGCATTCTTATTCACTGTATTCAGAACTCCCCAGAGCTCCTTTTCAGAGCACAAGGCTTTTTGCCTACACTTCAACCATCTTGACAGTGGTGGTATCGCCAACAAGGATGGAAGAGGACATGCTTCACCAATGCAGGAAAGCTCTCTGCGCTTCAGTACCAAATGCCATGCATTTTCTTAGTAGACCGTCTCTTCTGAACCATTTCTCAGTTCATAATTTCTTTGCACAACATTGGGAATTTCCCAGTGAACTTGCATTTCCACCAGCCAGCAAGTTGTTCAAAGATCCACAAGTTTAGCAGGACTTCTCTTCCTCCCCAAACACGCACTTCAAATCTAGTCTCAGGAAGTTTGCATTTATAATGGTGACCACAACATTCCTGTGTGGAGGAAAAAAATCACTGGTCTAAAGCACAATAATCAGCAAATGGAAATCCTGCTTAAGGAAGCATAATATGTATTTTAGAAAAATTTAGATTATGTGCTTTGACGTTCATGTATTTGTGGAAAACACAAGCTTGTACTTGCCAGCTTTCCTGGAGGCTTGAGGAGGCAGAGTATCAACAGTCAAAACCTTAGGTAATGATAAAAAAAATCAGAAACCTGTTCTGTATTATACTGTGCATTTAGCACTCGCTCAATGGTATTAATGTAGTTTTATTTTCACCCTTAAAAACCTCATTCACTGTTTATTAATAAGCTAGAACAAACAGATGTGTGTTCTTTGATACTGTATCAGTTTATTCCCACTTCAGAGTTCTTCCTCATTAAACAACAAAACTAATTTCATGTTAAGGTCATCCTCATTTTCACCTTAACAGCTCTGGAGAGAAGAAAGCCTGTTATGAAGTAGAATAGGCAGCAGGGTGCTCAATTACACATCCTGGACAGCTCAAATGGTACAAGGACCTTTAAACACTATCAGTTTGGGGGTCAAATTGGGAAAAGGCAGGAGCTCACAGCAATTCCATTTATTAGGGAAAAATATTAGAAAGTAAGTTTTTAGGCCAGTAATTTGAAAACAGGAAATAAATTTACTGCATTGCAGATTTACATAGTATGCAAACATCTCTCTGGAACAAGAAAAAGAGACAACAGTTCAACAAGCTCTTTAACCACATCCCTATGAGAACAGGGAAGTATTCCCCGCTGCTTTCCCTGCAAAGCTCCTCAGTGTGTGCTCAAATATATCCAATACCTCTATACAATGCCTAGCCAAATTGCACAAAAGTGAAATTTCTCCCTTAAACTACATGAAATTAGAGTGCATGACATGAACCATTGTTTCTTCCAGCATTACACGCTTCCTCACAAGTGCTCCGACTGGTTACTTCCAGGCAGAAGCATAATCTTATAACAGGTTGTTGGCAGGTGTTATGTTTAATGTACATCATCCTGAAAACGACCCCTGAAAATTATATGAACTCCAGCTGGTCAGGATTGTGTATATGACCAGAAGCTACAGATTATATGCTTTGTAGACACACAGGTCAGGTAAAGCCTTTTTAGGGGCTTATTAGGGGCTTTTTTCCCCCCTAAGAGATGTATAATATTTTCTAACACTAGAAATCAATTTAAAAAAAAAACACTATGAAAATGAAGAATCCTTTCTCACACATAGGAAGGATCCACAAACATGCTAATAATTTTTGTAAGGTCTGCTGCTTCCTTTTCCTGCCCTCTGTTCTCCTTACTTTCTGACACAAGCTTCTGAATTCAGTTTTGCAAAAGGGAGACAAGGAAATACCCCTTAAAAGACTTGTTATGTCACAAGTTAAGTTCCACTTACAGTCTTTTCCTCCACCATTTAAAATTACATCGCTACATGCTTAATATCCCCAAAAGAAAAATGTTAATGACTCTGATTGCCTTGAGACTATTTTTAATTTATAATTTTTTAAATTGCACATCTCACGCTGGACTGAACAGGCAGCATTTGAAGTCTCAGGCTTTTTGCCCCCTCAGCCACTTCCCATTTCTTCCTCTACGGCGACTCTCCTGTTCCGCCCCGAGGGGCCTGGTTTGAATGGCCACGCGGGTTAAAGGAAGAAATGGTGCTTATCCATTCATTTGGTTTTTAGTTAGAGGCCTTTGCCAGACTCAAGTTCCCTTCTACCCTGAAAAGTGATATTACAGTTAAATACCTAATGACGTTAATACCATTGAGAGAGAATTCCAGACCAGATTTGCTCACTAAGTGACAGTGAAACTGCTGGACTTGCAAACTCACTACGGGATGTTGTGAGGCTAACCCACTTATCTTCTCATCCATGTCAGGACACCAACAGTAAATAAATTCCTTGTCTCCCATGGGGCTGCGTTTGTACCAGAAGATTAAATTAGTTCCTATAAAGGAGATTGATAACGAGCCTGTTGATCCATGGGCAGATGTCAATTTGAGTCACTCAGTACATAGTCAACTCCACAAATAAAAACAAGAGTAAGATATATTTGTTGCCAAATTGATGGGGTCAGGATTAAATACCAGAGCACATGATTTGAACAGCTATCTTCATATACATATGCACTTAAAGAGGACAACAGCATTTCCAAGAAGCACACGCACTGCTAGGTCAAGCGAGTGAAACATGCAGTTAAGGCAGCTCGAGTGCCAGAACAAAAACAAACAGGCTGTGGTTTTAGGAGACATTTATCATTCAGCAGGCAATAAAAATATCTCAGGAAAAAAAAAAAGAAATAGTCAATAAGGTAGAAAATGGCAGGCTTGAAGAAATATATGCTTTCTTCCTCCCTGCAAAATCTCTTTGGAGCTATTTCTAGGTACCACACAGCTCACATGCTGGAAGTACAGAACAGCCAAACATCACAACACAAAACCCAAAACTCCGTGTTGCTACATAGCAAGTGACTTCAGTTAGAGCTATAATTATCATTATTATTATTATCGTCACCACCACCATCATTTGGAACTATGAAAAGGAAATTGGGAGGAGGGAAGAGATCATGACTTTAAACTGAGGTTTAAACAATATAAAAGCATTTATAATGCTTAGGTCACATTGGAAGAAAGGCCATACAGTTTATTTACCAAAAGATTATAAATTCAAACACGGCATCCCTGATTTACTTCAGTGACTTTCTGCAAAGTCATCTGAAAGTCATTCTTCCTGCTGGCACCTGTTAAACACTTGCCCAGCCTGAAACATTTTCAGCGATACCCTTGGCCTTCAACACACAGATGTCTGTATGGCTCTTGGTGACACATGGAGCCACCATACCCTCCTATGATGGCTGGTTTGCCAAACTGCTCTTCTACTGATTGCTTATTCTTTACTAAACAGTCTGTAGAAAAAAATTATATTAAGTGACTGACCAGACACATTTTATATGGGTCATCTTCCCCCACTCCCCTTTATTATCCACCCCACAAGACTATGGGAGGGAAGGGGGGAATTGCATGGAAATACAAAGCCTGTTGTGCATGTTCCATTCTTTAGAGGTTTCTCTGAAATGCTAGCAAGACTCAAAACGTGGGAACACATGCAAACAAGAATGAAAGAGACCAAGCCCTACCTTCTGAACTTGATAGATCTAGGGAAAAAGGGAAAGGAAAGAAGGAAACAAAAGCTAGCGTGAATGAATAAATAGCAATGCAATGTTCCATAACTCATTCTAAAGGGGAAAAAAAAAAATCATTTATACAGAATATACAGCAAAAGACAAATACAAAAAAGTGCACATCGAAGCCCTGTAGAATTAAGTAGAACGAAAGCAGCGTTTACATTCTAGGCCTCCTCCACACGAACAGCTAGAACACAGCATTCCTGTTTCCAACCCGCGAGGCTCTCGGAGGCACAGGCCACATCTGCTCCCCAGACTTCGCCCCGGACCAGAGCCCAACCCAGCTGTCAGCTAGGACCTCCCGCTTTCCCAGCCTCCCTCCTTCAAAGGAACAAATGATGCCCAAATATTCACCTAGGATGACAGTTGTGCATCTACCATCACAATAAAAGTGAACGGCATTAACTACAGAAAATCTGTTCTTCTTTTAAGGACAAATTTTGTCCTTAAGTAATGAAGCATAGTTACAAAAGCATCAATGCTATACGTCTTTCCCCTGTGTATAGCACAGTGTCAGCCTGTTAAAAGTCTCTGAAAATTTCTTGCACATATATTGCCAGCATTGGAGGATCTCTGCAGGTTGCTTTTTCAATTTTTAATGTTTCCACGGAGCCTCACACTATTTGCAGGCCCTAATAAATGCACTGCTGACTCTACAAAGTTGTTCCATAGTCTTGAACCATTTTAATAATACACAAAAGCATTATAGCCACTCTAGTACATCTGAGTTTTGCTTAAGTGGAGAACTGCCCTTGACTGATCAGCTTTGTAAATCCACATGAAAACAGAAAACTTGTTTTTCTTGCATCTGTTCTAGCATTTCTAAAGCAAGAAACTCTTCTTGTTCAAGAACACCTAACTGGCTGCGCAAATCCAGAAGGAAACTGCAGCTTCATTCTCCCCACTTCTCTGCTGAACAGCTCGCTTTGCATATGTAGGAAACCTATCACGGCTCTGGTCTCAAAGCCCTCAGCTGCCGTACTGCTTATCTTCCTAGATAAGCGCTGATGCTGAATAAACACCCGCACCAGCCCCTCTGCTCTGTGAGTACCCCCCAGGGGGAACGCTACCTTGCTCTGACTCCAATCCTTCAGCTGGGCAGCAAGGCGGCAGGGTAGTCAGTCTCCCAGATTTTGGGATATTCGGTGGATCCCTGCCATCCATTGCTCTTCTGGGCAACCTCAGGGGAATTCAGATCCCAATGCTGGGAAGCGGAGTGTACTTCTTTCGATCCCTGCCTCCACGGGCTGATCAGGTTCCCCGTTATGATCGTGAAGGACAACTGCAGAACCCAGCTTAATACCTCAGAAGCATTAATTCCTATTCCTGCAAGCGCAGGGGGGATAATTGAGACCCACACTTGAAGCTAGCATTCCCACACACTAATCACCTCGCTTACCTTTTTTAAGAAAACCTCGAAGAGGAAAATGAACTAAACCCTCCCACAGTTCCTAAGACTGCATACGGACTCTGATCTTTTGCTTCCCCGTCGCACACGCAGAGTGCCTTTCATCCATACACAGAAGCCAACCACCACTGTTTTAGATGTGGCAATTACCACGTAGTTGTTTAACCTTTAAGCTTTAACTTTCCCATGCCGTTGTTTCACCCATGCTTCGAGGCAAGACCGTGGAAGTCGTCTTTTTCCAAACGCCAATGCTTCAGGCTTGGCATGGCAGGTATTCCTGTTGAGTGCAAAGCGAGACACGCAAGAAGTCTTGCGTCCAGGACCCAGATTGCCAGTGGGTAAGATAACAACGAGGCCCTTGTTCAGGGCAGACACCGCGAAGGGCGGTGGAGAGGGGCACAGGGACAAAGCCAAGTGCGTCATCGTAACTCTTCCAACTTTTTATAACACAGGGAATTTTTTGGTCATCCATTAGCTAACAGCTCTGCTCCGAAGTGACTGATCTCTCACCAGCGTACTGTCCTTCTTAGATTATTATCTAGGAAAGTAATCCTACTGTTGTAGGAAATCCTAAATCCTACTGTTATAGGAAAAAACAAACACGTTCAAGCAATAATTTCTATTGCAGGAATGCCCCCCACAAAGAGCTTAACAGAGTCGATAGACATCTAAGCAGTCAAATGTCTTAAATAGCAGTTTCCCGTATTACAGTATGACAAAAAATGTGGTTTTGTCCACAGTATTAGTGGCAGACTGCTTCCCTGGTTTCCTCATCATATGAGGTTTCCCACAAATGTAAAGTTTTCCATAGAAATAACTTTTGAACCGGCCAGAACAAGCCAGTGAAGCATGGTTAGATGGCAGCAGAAGGCAGAAATTCAGAGTCTACTAAAAACACCTTCAACATTGTCCCTCTCCAATTTTCCTGTACATCTTCACACTAGTGGTATAAGAAAGATACAGATAACCATCACAAGCCTCCTTAATTTCTTCCCTGTATATACAGGCACCAACTTTCATAGTCAGTCTCTCCCCTCCCATTCAAGCCACGAGAATTCTGTTTTTCTCTAGTTTTTCCTACGCTGCCAGAGATTTTAAACGGCTTCAAACAATCCTGAATGCCAGCTGCGCCACGGGACCTGCTGACTCAGATCAGATTTGGGGGCACCAAATCCTAGCAAGGGAAGAAGGGGCCTAAGTCACAGTTAAGAGGATGGGTGAGCAAGTCTTTTTCCCATATTAACTTGGCTTTAGTACATTGAATTTACTACATGCTCAAGGAACTGACATGGAAAAAAAGAAACCCACAACAGAAAGTACAATAACATTTTATTCCAAAGAAATATGAATAAAGAGGAGGAAAAGTACATGCAAATGAGTATGCTGGTAAAGAATCAATTTACAAAATAGCAAAGGCAAGTTCTGTGCTATGCCCTTAAAGCAAGAACTGAAAATGAAGCGAGGAGACAAGCACAATGCTCTTGCCTTGAACTAAAAGTACAGGCTCATCTACTGTGTGAACTGGCAAGCAAGAATCTTATCCTGCAGATTAAGGAGTGGGAGGAGATCATTCTCTTTTCACTTCAAGCACTAATCATCAGCTTAAATTGTGGTCTCCAAGTGTCAGTCCTCGAAGAGACATTTAAAGTCTTGCCAGCAGAACACACAGAAGGTACTCCTACATAAAACGTTCTCTACAATTAGCCCTAATGCTGCAGCTTTTACGTGTCTTGAAACATTACTGTTAAATATTTCTTGGAAAAAAGGCTTTAATGTATTTTATGCCAAGCTTCTAAGAAAAATAATAAAAAAAAAACCACCACAGAAAAAAATTCTTCTCTCCATTTCACCTGGTAGCCCCATCAGAATTAACAACTTGTTACTCAGGAAGACTGAGCTGACAACTCCTGACTTGCTCTGTTGTGTGAATTAAAAACAAGTATCTGAATGCACACAAGCATTTGTCTCAGTTCCAAACACGACTCTACAGTACCAGCCAAACGGACTGGCCTTAGACTCTGCAACTGTAAACCAAATGTTTAAAGACCATGGCAGCACATATGGTAAAAAACACAAGGGCCCATCCCTGCTCTGACTCCCACCAGCTGGGTGGGGACCAGTGGCATGGAAACAGGCAAGGGAGCAAGTATCATCTATCATCATCGCTCCTTCAGCTTCGAACACGCACTGGCATTGCCTCACACGAGAGCTCTCCTGTACTGACTCACTATGCACAGAAGCATACCAGAAAACCTACTGTGACCTCCAGATTAATTATTTACATCTTTGGGGGATAACAACCACAAAGCAGCACAGAATAAGAAGTCAGAAGCATTCAAGCAGTTACATTTACTAGATCTGTGCTTTTCTTAGAGCTTTATATCCAGGAACCGCTTTTCTACTAAATATATACATACATATGCAAGTCAAGAGTGACCACTACCCTTATCTTCATAAATTAGCATGTATCAGATTGTGATTCTTGTGCTCATTTTCTTTCTTCAGCTACAGAAAACACTTTTAATTTACCTAGTTCATACTTTCCTATTAAACTTGTACTCATGCTCTCCTCCTTACCTTCTTCTCCCTGGAAAACAAACCCCAAAACACTGGCACACTTATCCTTCCTTCTGCTGCCTGGCATGCGGTGATGCCAGGTGATGAGACGATACCACCTCTGGAATACATCTGCAATCCTGCCCACCGGAGCCAACGGCAGCAGCCTTCCACAGTAACTTTCCCACATCTCACGCTGCACTTCAGAGTGTTTTCTTCCAAAAGCCAATCTATTTCTGCTATATAATTTCTCCAGCTATTGTTATACTACAGCAGTATGTTGCTTCGCATTAAGTTTCCGGAAGAATTCTTAGAGTCCCTTTATATTTCAAGCCAAGTTTACCCAGCCCATCCCTCCGAGCTTACAGACCACAAGACAAGTGGCAGCGACCACTGGCAAGAGGCGCGGCAGCCCGAGCCCACACCTGCGGCAAGGTGCTCACCATCACCTAAAGCCAGGCTGCCTGCCACGAGCTTCTCACCGTACGCTCCTTTTGAAAGGAAAGGAGCTTATCAATAGGGTGGCTGATGATGAACACAATTTTAAATTTCCAAAAGAATTGACCATGCAGCGATTTCTGCTGTCAATTACGTGTGCAGCATGAAATAATTTCTGCCAAAAGAGGAGCTCGGTGTGACTCTATCGTGCAGCCCTCGCCACTTACTGATGAGCTTTACTACACAGTTATGACCAATCTCTGGTGCACTCTTCGCACATGGCTAGCCTACAGAACCAGCACAGGGCATTTTAGCTTTCTAATGCACTTGCTGCTCGTTCTACCTACAGAAACATTCATAAGAGAACAAAAATCTCAGATACCTGGTGCTTTTGCATTGATATTTTAAAAAATAATTTAATGGCAACAGAACGTTAGTTAAATCACATATGTAGACTCACGATGCAAAAGTCACCCAGTTAGTTTAAAATGAGGAAAATGAAGCACAGATTAAGAAATGTCATTAATAGTACATGATGGGCAGGAAAGGAGCCAATTTCCAGTCCAAGTCCAAATCATTAAAACACCCTACTTAACTGCCAGCAAGAGCTATACCGCCACGTTTATAGCTTGTAATGGTAGCATCTGGAAACTTTTAACCCAGACCAACAATATAAGTATATTCTCAAATAACCCATGCTCCACAAGAAGCCTGTCAGGGCACGCACATTGCTTTAAGCATGAACAAGTACATACACATACAATAAATTTATTTATTGCTTTTTAACTCCTGTAACTGGCTCTGAAAAGCCTTCTAAAGTAGTAAAGCAAGTCCTTTAAAGTTCTGGTTATTCAACATGGCAGGAGTGGGAATGTGCTATTTATTTCTCTAAAAAGTTTGCGAAGGAAAATGAAGATGGTAGACAACAAGCTGTACAGACACCAGTATCACTGTATGTTCTAAGGGGTAAGTGCCAGATCTCCTGTGTTGATCGCTGCTTGGGATTTTCTATATTTATGTTTTCTTTTATTATATCTGCAAGATACTTTTGGCAATGAAAACCTTCCTTACTAGCTCTACCTTGCATCTGGGGGCTGAGATTAAGCTATTTGAAAAAAATTACAGAATAGCCAAGCTTACAAAATATTAAATGCGTAGTCTCATTACATAATTTATGCCAGTGAATTACAAACCAGATTGTAGTGGATATCTGGCTTAGCTTTCACCAAATTTGGTATTTTGGAGTGACATCCTGTACCATGCGATTTCTCTCTATACAAAGTAGTTTTCACAGATTTTCAGATCATTAGCTCTTCAGTTATTAACTGCACGAGCACACACACAAGCTTTAGTTTTCATACCAAAATTTCAACTTACTAGGACACCCTTTGCAGCATCAGTTTTTAATCATCAAGTGGGTCATCAGCTGCATTAAAGTTATCTGCAAATGACATGGTAACACCACTGTCAGCTGCCATGACACCCATATTTAGTTTGCTGCCCAAACAAAACACCTAGTGGTTGTTTACCGCAGGTCTTCCAAAGGCTGCTCGGCAAGTCCCATCACTCCGGCTGTAGGCACAGCAGGCAGCTTGACTTGACAGTACCGATGCTTGTCTGCAGTCCAGGCCTTCCGACTGTCGTCCAGGTTGCAAGAAACATCCCTCAAAAAGCAGCAACTGCAGCAGAAAGAGGCTCCTCTCTTCCACAAGCACTGTGCTTGCAGCAGCGCTCCCCGACAGCTCTTACTCCCGATGTGTTTGCAGGTACATCTAACCCTGCTGTAGCTACAGGGTGCTAAGACACATCCAGACGTGCCTCAACTAGACAAGACTCCAGCACGGGCAAACTGCCCAAGTGCTTCTGTTCCACGCTCGTTACTGCAGCCTGCACTGACGCTAGTCTGCTATCGCATCCCGATTCACTGCTTAAAAGCTAAACCAAATCCTTCTCTGCACCCTAAAGCACAGATGCACATTTATTCGTACTACGCATTCCCTGCACCCAAACTCCTTACTTCTTCCTTTTCCTTCAAAGTCTATTTGAAAAAATTAAATTAAGATTGCTGCTGGCCCTGTTATGTCCACTCTGCTGTTTCATTAAATGCACATCAACAAATCCAAGTTTTAAGCCCTTCTGGTTCAGTCCACCTGTGCCAACCCATGCTTGCAGCCCCATTCTAATAGCACTGCTCTACCTTCCAGAGCTTCAAAACAAACGCTGCTCTCAGTTTCTTGTAGTGGAGAATGACATTTAGTACAGCTCTTACTTGTCAAACGCAGCAGGAGCAGATCAAGCCTTTTTGGTCTTTACGATCACTCCTACACTGGAAGCCCGTGACCTGCACACGCTGACGTGCAGAGGCACAGAAACTTTGCTGATGGTATAAAAACAATTAGCTCTTCCAGAATTTGGGAGAGACTACACCAGGCGTTCAATCCAAACACTTTGGAGAAGACAATGCTTTGCCAAGTTCAGTTTCTATCATTACTTCTGCCAACAGCAGACCATCATTTTTACAAACGGGGGTGACCACAATGCCAGCTTCACAGCAACGAACCAAAACAACTTGCAAGTAAAGAGTTATACAATGGCCAAGAGTCTTCCATATTCATTCGATTTCTAATGAAGTGATAAGAATCCACCCCCCCAATGCACACACAAACAAGCTATGTACTTCAACGTTTAATATTTAACAATGATTACTAACTAACCACGAGTATTTTCTGTGAATAATTATACTGGCTTCACTAAGTTAAAGTTCTTGCCACAATCCGTATTTTTTCCAGGCTATTTATTTGCTATCCTGTGATCAACATTAGCTCCACACAGGCTATTAACGTTTCAACAAAATATAGATTAACCTTTTGTTCCAGGATCTCGGATTTTATTCAGGAAAGAAGATGATCAAAACACCTTTCCCC